>JAQGBH010002220.1:0-25746 GCA_034698265.1 Sminthurinus aureus | reverse complement strand
TTCCTTACATCAAAAGGAACGATTTAAGGGGTTGGCAATCTGGTTTGGACCAAAAAAGTGAAAAGTGACGCGGTCTAGTGTACAGTGTACAATGTCCAATTGCAAAGACAGTTATCTTTACATGGAATAAAATGCTACTTTCTACTTAAATTAAAAGCGTTGTATCATAAAAAGGTGGAAATTCGACCACTATAGAATCTAGAATCTAGAATCGGAACTTGGAGTTAAGAAAGAGGGAGTTGGAGGAAAGAAGGAGAAAGTGAGTTGCGTAAGAAAAGTGGAGAAATTAGAAAAGTCCCTGGAATTTTATCTGTAAATGTTTATAGCCTTGGGCCTTGGGTCTTGGGTGGTCCAAGTACAAGTCATTCTGTTTGGTGAATGAGATGTGTATGAGAGATGAGAGATGAGAGTCTAGAGTCTAGAGTATTTGGGTATTTGGAGAAAGCATATTGTGAGCAACTTAATTACACGAGTCATGATCATCACCATTTCATCCTCTCACTGGTAAATATATGGAAAGTTGGAGGGAAAGAAAGGAGAAAGGCCAAGTTAAGTCTCTGTACTGCACTTCCTACTGTCTACTTTCTAGTGTCTACTTTCTAGTGTCTAGTGTATTAGTCATTGTAATTCTGGATCCTGAATTGTGAAGGAATGATGCAGAGGGTAAAGAGTGTGCAAGTAATAGTTAACTTTCCTCTCCATTCCACTTTCCAGAATTTCCAGGTTCCAGGAACCCGGGGACACGTCAAAGGGGAATGAGAGAAAAGTACAGTTAAACAAGTACGCACACAAAGAGGCTGAGAGAAGGTTCTTCTCCACTGTACACTGTACAGAACCTAGCCTGTGCAATTTACAACCTATAACGTACAACGTACAACGTCCCAGCATCACGCATCAAATATGGTCGAGTCGAGTAAAGTCAAGAGACTCGAGACTCGGCACACGGCACACGGATAATAATAATAAGTGGAGTAGTTGAGACGCTCTTAATTGGATTCACCTACAATTCACACAACTTTCATACATTCATACAGCTCCAATATCCAAACATCACACACACACACACACACGTCAACCCTCATTTGCTAATTCCCGCTCTCTCAACTCAACTCAACTCAAGTCAACCGGGTTCATGCTGACTCTTGGCTTGCCCTAACTCTGACTCTGACTCTGACTCTGACTCTGACTCTCCGCTTTGGCCTTTCAATGTTCGGGGCTCAAAGTTGAAACGTGCAAAAAAAGTATGGTGAAATTTGAATAGTTGACATACATCTAAAATCCAAATCCACGTACATTCTACACTCTACACTCTACACTCCACATTCTACATTCTACATTCTACATTCTACAGTGAGCATTGGAAATGAAAAGTTGATCTTTAATTGACAAATAATAATTGGAATAAGGCTGCAGTGGAGAAGAGTTCGCTGCTCATTGCTCAATGTTCAATGCTCACTCTCCACTCTTCACTCTGCGCCAGTACGGGTGAATGAAGGAAAATCAGGATCAAAATTGTCCATGTGGAAAATCCCTAACTCAATTGGGACTGCCATTTTATTCAATTGCCAAATAAAATAAAAATAAAAATCCGCTCCAAATAGAAATAGAAATGGAAATAGAAACTCGGAGAAAAATTAAGGTAGACTCTTGACTCTACATAGACTCTAGATTCTAGATTATAGACACAAAACCAATATTTATATTTGATATTTGATACTGATCACATAATCAGCACAGTCGCTGCTCCTAACTTCCTAACTGATGCCAATCAAACTTATCAACTGATGTAAATTAAATCCACCGTGGATAAAAATAATATGATTGGTAAGAGGTAAAAGGTAAAAGTGACGTCATAAAATTTCCCCGCTCTTTCTCTTTCTCTCTGTCACGGTTTTCACATTTTACATGGACCTACCCGTATCTGTGTAATTTATTTATTCGTATCAAATTCCCATTCCCATTCTGAGAAGAGAGCAGTCATTAGTAATTAGTGAGCAAACACTGAACAAAAGAGGAATCCCGAGCGAGTTCCCGAATCAAATCACAAATCACAAATCAAGTCATGAGGAATCAAATTGCAAATTCAAAATTGAAATGGCTAAAGTGATGATAAAAATATAATTCCTCTTTTCAACTGGATCCTTTGTAAAAATTAACAAGTTAACTGCAAACAGTTGCATAATTTCCATCATCTATAGTTAGAGAGTTATCTAATGTTTCTTTGTATCTTTTTTTGTGTTCATCCAACAGTCAAGAGCGAGACCAAGATAATTAGCAAACTTTTCCCCGTTGCTCCTTTTCTTGTTCTTGAATACTTGAATATTGACTAAAAAATATGAAAGTAGGATGCATTTACGAAACTAGTTTAAAAGTTTACAAGTTTACTAAAGGAAACTACTTTTTTTATAATACTTTACATAATTCGTGTTGTGCAGTTTTGAGTTTTGAATTCTGAGCTGATTTGACATTTGACATTTGACATTTGAGATTCTAGATTCTAGATTCGAGTCAAATTAGCAAGTTTCTTATATAAAAAGCGGTTCATATTACGCAATACACATTACACAATAATGACTCAATTTCATGACATTTCAAGCATCTAGAATCTAGAAGCTTGGGAAATAAAACATGTAACAAAACTCCATTTAGTTTCTTGGAAATGACAGAGTGATGGAGATAATATAATAATATAATAATAGCATGTTGAATTTTATCACAAAACTCCTTTATCATCCCAATCAAATTCATTGTACATTTAAAAGTCTTCCCGCACCGCCGGTCCGTTGGCTTGGGCTTTGGCTTTGACTTTGACTGAATGTCCCAGAACCAGAATCAGAATCAGAATGAAAAGCAGACAAAGAACCAGAGCCAGAACTAGATAAAGTTGGTTATTCTACCTCATTAAGACCTGAGAGCTCCTATTCTCAAATCTCAAATCCCCAGACAATATATATTGTAGAAAAGTAAATCCGGAGGGTTCACGAGGTCCGCGGAACAGGGAACAGCGAAAAGTGAACAGTCCGCTTTTCCCCATTTTTGTATCCAAATACTTGTTAAAGTCCCAGTTGTAAATTGGTAAATTCGTAAAGTCGTAAAGTCGACAAGTTTTCATCGTATGAGACGTGATATAAATATAAATATAAATGCACATGCTTAATAAAGATAAAGACTTGAGTCTTGAGTCTCGAGTCTTGAGTCTCGAGGCTCGAGGCAGGAGTTGGCAGGCAATCTATAAGGAAAAACTCGTAGGATTATCCTTATCCTCTTGTCTTGTGTGTAGTGTGTAGTGTGTAGAGTGTAGAACGCACATAAAAAATACAAATCAAACAGCGGATGATGCGAACTTGACCCTTGACCTTTGCATTGACAATCTTATTACTTAGTTTAAGCTTCATTTTCAAAATTAAATGTTCCAAATCCAAAGCTTGTTGTGTGTTGTGGGCCTTGTGTATAAAGTATAACGAGTAAAATATGAGGATAATTTTACAAATTGAATCCAGCCCTTTCTCTCTGTCATGTTAAATAATTTCCTTAATTTTTTTCAACAACATTTATCCGCCTGCTTTGTATTTTTTACTTTGTATTTTATTTCTACTGTTGTAATTTGATGGATTTGGCTCTACAGATAAATCCGGAGCTTTTTGGAATTTTGGAACTGAGCTCTATTTTGTGAATATTTTGCTCGTCGCTCTTTACTCTTTACTCTGAGCGTGTTTAAGTCTTTTCACTACTTTCCCCCCTTTTATTTTAAATTTAAATAAATGGGATTTTAAACAAGAGGCTCATTTTTCCTTCCCTCTTTTCTCCAGTCCTCCGGTTCTCCCGTTTTCCTCCTCCTTAAATTGAGTTTGAGTGGGTTTTAATTTTTATTCAGAAAATGGGATAAAGGAACTGCTAAAGCCAAGCCAAGCGGAGTAAAGGGGAGCAAAGGAATGGAAATTTTCCGGAAATGTCCCAGCTTTTTGAGATGAGTGAAAACATGGAGAACTGAGAAGAGAAAGAATGTAGAATCTGCATGAAGTATCAAGGATGCACGTAGAACGTACATTATTCAGGAAATGTTATTGTGAAAGGGGAAAACTTGTCGTCATCATTTTTGTACAGTTATCTTAGTCCGCTTAGTCCGTATTCCGTAGTTCGTTGTCCTTGTCCCGGGAAAAAATACATTGTGATGTGAATGAGGAAGACGAAGACGAGTACATAAGAAGAGGAGTTAAAAATGAATGGATATGGGAGAAGGGATTTTTTTGTCCTCTCAAAAACACGAACATGAACATGAAAAACGGAGGAGGAGAAAGAAAGAGAAAAAGACTGATGACAATCACAATGACAATGACAATGAGAAGAAGAAGAAAAAGAAGAGGAAGGAGCAGAATTTGCTTTGCTTTCTCTTGTTTTTACTCCACTGTACTTTCTACTTTCTACTTTCTACACTCTGTTCCTTGTTCCTGCACCAAGAAGAAGAAGAAGTAAGAGTTTCTCGTTTTGTCTGATAAGAATTGCTCTTTTGTACATTTTCTCTGTCTACTTACAACTGCACTTGCTTTCTCTGTTTCTGTTTCCCTGTTTCTCTGTGTTTGTCTCTTGCTTTTAGTTTCCGTTGTCGTTGTCTCTGGTTGGTCTTTTGTTTGTTTGCTTGCTCCTCACCACTCTCGTACTCTCCTACTCTCCTACTCTCGTACTCTCGTACTCTGGTACTTCCAACTCCCTTAGTCTCATGCTTCCCTGGTTGTTCTTCTCCTTCAAGGCTTCAAGGCTTCAAGGAGGAGGAAGTAAATAAATTAAACTGGTACACCAGTAAAGCTGCTGAAAGAAAGAAAGAAAGAAAGAAGGAAAGAAGATAGAGAGCAAAGGAAGGAAGGAAAGAAAAGGAAAAGTTATGTATGTGTGGCCTAAGTATGTTAAACCATGTAGAAAGTTACCCAAAAAGTACCCTAGCATACACCAACTAAACAAGTATCTAAACATCTAAACTCTAAACATCTAAACAGCCAAAGAAATGGAAAGTGAAGAGGAAGGAGAAAGTAGGAGAAAGTGGAGAAAAGATTCTTTGGTTAAAACTTTCATGTATATAAAAAAAATTACCCATCTTTTCTCACACTAACACCAGCACCCTGGTTCTGGTGCAGAACCAGAACCAGAACCAGAACCAGAAGCAGCAAAAACAGCCCGAACCAGAACCAAAACCAACAGAGCGAAAATTTGGAGAAGAAAGCCAAAAGAATGAAAGAAAACCTCGAGTCTCAAGTCTTGAGTCTCGCTTTCTCCGCTTTCTCCGCTCTGTTCCGCTGCCTTAAACACTTGCAAAAATATACAAATACAAATACAAAAACAAAGAAAAAGACAAATAGAAATAGAAATTCACATTCTGGAATTCTGGAATAGAAATTCTAGTCTGTAGTGTGTAAATTCTCTTTGGTTTTCCGACTTGCTTTCTACTTTGTACAAAAGACCAAGACCAATTAATGGGATAAGCGAAAGCCAATCCACAAATTCTACACTTTACTCTCCACACCATTGGCAAAAGACCCTTGCAGGAGATTTCTATGAACCAGATTTTAGATTCGTCTTCATTTTGTAAGAGTCAATGAACAGCAACTGGCTCAAAAAGAGACAAATATGTTGTGACGGAAACCTCAAGCCCAAAACTCAAATCCCAACAAAATTCAGCTCAAAAGTCACCAAGAAACAACTAAAAACTAAAACTAGTGGAGAAATATGGAGAACAAAGCACAAAATCTGAAATATCAAGTCCATGTAAACTAAAGCGGAGAAAGTAGAGAAAAAGCAAATGTGTAAATGTGTAAATTTCCCAGTCAAAATAATAATAGAGTAGTATTAAAATCCACACTAGACACAAGACACTAGACACTAGACACTACACATTCTACAATCTAGAATCTAGAATCTAGAATCTACATGAAATTTAGTAAGGAAACAAACAAAGCAACAAACAAGAACATGTTCATTCCCTTTTTCCTCAGCTTCATAAATATTAAAAGTATCTGTGTGAATTGTGGTTATCTCGCTCGTTTCTCTGTTCCGCAAATTATTCTGCCTGTATGTTTTTCTGTACTTCTCATAGTCTTCTTTTTACTTTCACTACTTTCTCCACTTTCACTGCTTTCACTACTTTCTCCACTTTCACTGCTTTCACTACTTTCTCCACTGCCTACGAGATGTATCATAAAATGTATGCAGAATACCCAGTCATTTGGAGGATAGATGTAATAAAAGAGAAAGTGTGCAGAATAAAATTTGAATTAAATGAATCAAGAGACACTCGGTCAACTTTCTCCTCTCTCCTTTCTACTTTCTACCTGTGGCAAAATTATTCTCACATTTGTATTCATATTCATATTCGCATTCGCATTCCTATTCCTATTCCTGTTTTGTTGTTATCGTGTTGAGAAGTTGTGAATTTGTGTATAGTATAAAATGTAAATTTGAAATCTACCACCGACTTGCACAAGTAATAGAGATACGCGTTATGCGAACCGCAGAGGAAACTTTCCCTTTTCCGAGAAAGAGCAGAGAAGAGTAAAGGAGAGGAGAAGTTGGACTTGGACTTGGACTTGGACTTGGTTGGCTGGAGAAAGTTTATGATTACTGTTATTATGAGACAAGTTTGCCATTAGAATGATCATGATATTTTTAAATGTGCAACTTGGCTCATTCCTCATTTTCCTCGCCCTCTCCTCAACAGTTATTACTCTATACTCTATACTCTACAATCTGAATACTCAACAGTCAACAGTGAGCACTAAGCAGTGAAGGGTGAATGGCCAACTTTGTGTATCGTGTATAATGTATATTAGTTAAGTTTCATCTTGATCCCCTCGTTAACTTTTCCCCTTTGCAATTTCGTTCGCTTGGTTTCGATTCAACATTGAACTGGACTGGATTTTACCCGAGTTTTGAGTTTAATGCCAACTTTAGTTTTGAGTCGTTTTTTCTCTTTACTCACAGACAAAGCAAAGAGTATGCAGAATACAGAATACAGGATGAGGAAGCGAGTTTACGACGCACAAATGAAAGAGACAAGGACGTACGAGGGCGTACGTGGCCTCACGTCACCTACATTCAGAATGTAGATTCAGCACGTCTCCTCTGAGCTCACCTTTTTCGCCATTCAAGATTCAAGCCATCCCACTCCGCACATACTTGTGCAACGTTTGCGGCCTATGCTTCCCTTGCAAAAATAATCCACGACAGTGAACACTGAACAACAGACAGTGGACAGTTTGACCATCAACCGTCAACCGTCAAGCGTCAAGCGTCAAGAGTCAACAATCATCCATTGACTTTCACTTTAAGTTGGGGAGCTGGCAGAAAAATAAATAGAGTGGAGAAAGGCGAAAAGAAAGTAGAGGCAGTTTCTTCTCTTTGAGCAGCAGAAGCGGAGACATTGTATTGAATATTGAACACTGAACACATTGACTATTGCATGCAGTAAAAGTGTTCAATATCCTCAAGAATAAAAAGAAAAGTGCACACCCGGAATTGCTTTCTCTGGCTCCGCTTTGGCTCCGCTTCTGCCTCTGACTCTTTTCTGTCTGTTTCTGTTTCTGTTTGTGTGTCAAGTCTTCTTCTTCTTCTTCTTTTTCTTTCTTCATGTCAAAGAAAGGAAATGGGAGATCGAAGAATCGAAGAATCTCGCGGAATAAAAAAGTTAGAGTCGACATTCACCATTCACCGTTCACCGTTCTTCACCATTTTCTATTCAACATTCAACATTGAATGCTGAATGCTGAATGCTAAAGGTTAAACAGTAGACAGTAGAGTTTTGGATTCGGGTTCTGAATCTGAATCTGAATCCAAACCCGAAAACCAAATCCAAATCTGGAGCAGAAAAAGGAAAAGAAAGGGAGAAGAAAGAATCAAGTATAAAGAAAGAATTGAGAATCGAGAATCGAGAAAATTGGCAGAGCACAAAATAAGTATAAAAAGATGCCGAAGAAAGGGAGAGAAAAGAAAGAAAAGCCAAGTCGAGTCGAGTCAAGTCAAGAAAAGAAAGGAGAAAGAGAGAGAGAAAAGTAGAAAGTAGAAAGTAGAAAATCCGAATCCGAATCCAGATCCATAGACACAATCGTCATGAATGACTGAATGACTGAATGAATGGAATGACATGGCCTCGCCTTGAACGTTGAACGTTGAACGTTGAATCCCATCCGATCACATACATACATACATATAGTGAAGGATCAGCTCGAATAAAATGCTGGAGGTGGCTCAAGTCCCGTTCAACATTTGACATTTATTTTCTTTCTTCTTCAGAGGAAAATGGAGAGTGGAGAGGAATCGTATACATTGTACATTGTGTATTGTGTATTGTACATACATGTGTGGCGAAAATAATAGGAGACGAGGCGGAAAAGGCGAAGAATAACCGCATGCCGAATGTAGGGCATTTTTACATTGTACAATGTACATAGAATCAAATTCAAAGTGGAATACATAGGGATGCGCTTGCAGGAACAGTAAGAGGAGAAAGAGGAGAAAGCATGCTTTATTTTTCCCTTTCCCCTCCAACTCGTTTTTCTTTTTTTCACTCATGTATCCAGCACTCAGTATTGAGAATTGAGTATCTATGTGTTGTGTTGAATAAAGGGCAGTTGTGGTTGTCATTGAAAATAAATGTAGAGTAGGAGAGCCAAATTTGTAATTTTCATTCCCGGCTCCAGTGTCAGTGCCAGCCTTTGAGTTATTGAGGATTGAGCATTGAGCATGGAGCATTGAGCAGGACCTGTCTCAACCTTCGCCTTTTTCTTTGTCTCAACTCTCAAGGTTTAATTCGTCTCTTCAAGTTTTTCTCCCTGTTTTTGGAGTAGAGTAAGAGTGTGGATTTGGATTTGGATTCATTCGAATCCAACTCTTCAATATTGATACGGCTTAAACCCGTGTAACAAAACTAACAACACTTGTTCTCCTTTACCCATGCTCCATGCTGATACACATTACACATTACAGACACCAGGATTATTTACAAAATACTAGTTTATTTTACTTTTACTTTCTCTGAGTAGAAATGTGCGTCTGTGTCTGTGTTGTGTTGTGTATGGTTTAGAATGGTAGAATGGAGAAAGTGGAGTCTAGAGTCTAGAGTGTAGAGTGTGGGGACTGGGAATGGTATTATGTCATGTTCATGTACTTAGTTGTATGTCTGTGATTACTCGGTGGAAAATCGTAAATACCCATGCTTAAGAATCAGTGAAGAAGGGAGCAAAGGAAAAGCTCATGTTTAGATCCCACTCAACTTTCTCTCCTCTCTCCTTTCCTCTCCCTTCTTTCTGTCTTAGTTCGACAGAGACAAAGACAGAAAGAGAAATAGAAACAGATACAGCGACGGAGTAGACCAGAGTCGACGACTGGAAGAGAAATGGATAGTTAAAGAGGAACAAGAAGGAGAAAAGAGACAGACGGAGAAACATCACTCGAGTCTTGAGTCTCGAGTCTAGAGTCTGGATTCGGGATTCTGGAACTGAATCTGGATTTGGATCTGGAACTCGATCTGGATCTCGCAGCGGTCTGCAGTATGCACTATACACCATACATTTGATACTCTATGCTCTATACTCTATACTGTATAGACCGTATGTTATAGTGCAGAGTGCAGAAGACGGAGAAAGTTGGAGAAAGTACACATGATGTGGAGAATGGAGAATGGAGCAAAACTAAAACAAGCACAAGAATTACAACTGCAACTACAACTACAAGATGAGGAAAGGGAGAGAAAATAAGAGAGAAAGTGAGAGAGAAAGCGCGGCCAAGTAAGTGAATGAGCCTGCAAAATCTTAAATTCCGGGTCTTAATGTTTCGCCTTCACTTTCTCTTTCTCTTCTCCTTTCTCTTTCTCCCTTTCAACTAGAAAGTAGAAAGTAGAAAGTAGAGAGTAAGAGTATTTTGTACGCTGAAGCGCTCTCTCTGTCTTAAATGCGCTCTTTCTCCCTTACTTTTCCCTCTTTGTCTTTGTCTCTCTTTCTCTTCATTTTCTCTTCACACTTCAACTCTCGAGCATTGAGCATTGAACACGTATATGTATTTGTACTGTGCACAAATGTAGACACCTCTAAATACTTTTTCCTTTTCAAGCCCAGAACCTCGAACCTCGAAAAATCTCACAGCTACGGTGCTGTGAACCAACTCATAAGTAAAACTAACAAACTATCTTCTACACTCTACATCACACCAAACACCAAACCAAACCACATTAAGACTAGTACAACTTTCTCCCACTCCTTCATTTTTATTTCCACTTCCCATTTTGGAGCGGGAGTGGAGTAGTGAAAAAGACGGGAGAGAAATTAAGTCTAGTGTCTAGAGTCTCGAGTCTCGAGTCTCGAGTCTAGATGGTAAATGTGCATAGACCAAGACAAGAGTGTAGAGTGTAGATTGTAGATTGTGGAGATGCAACGGAGATAAAACTAACCAATACAAATGGCAAATGGCAAATGGCAATAGTAAATTGCAAATTGCTGAAAACAAATCCATCATAATCAATAATCACCGTGCGCTTTTGCAGCCGTGGGGGAAAACCCATTTTTTTTATTCAAAAGAAAAGGTCACTGAAATCACAATTTAAATTTGCCGATACGACACAGTAAAAACACCATATTTTGTTTTTGAACGTAATAAAAACCTAACTATTAAAAGAAGAAACAGATGAAAAACTCTTGAGACGTTTAAAATCTGAAAATAAAATCTAAAAATAGCGTGCTGCAAAATACCAACCCCATACTACAGTAATACTGCATATCTCTCCTTTGGATTTGGATACACGGGAGATAGAAGAATTCTAAAATTCTAGAATTCTTGCATTCAAGGACTTGTTCTGTTGATATTTCTCTATGGGTTTTTTCCGCACGTTGAATTGCATCCCACTGTAGTTTCAATTACAAAGCGGGAAACATGCATTTTTCACAAGTCGCATCCTCCCCTCCCTTCCTACTTTTCCTCTGGACTCTGGACTGCTCTTTTTTGGCCTAGATACTAGTTACTAGATACTAGATACTTTTGCATTCTAGATTCTAGATTCTAGATTCTAGATTCTAGATTCTAGACAATTTTAGACACATGTTAACATTTATTATATAAAATATATGTACAACACTTTCCCTCCGACTCGGGCTCGGATTTGGATTCGGACTTTGGAAATTTATTTTACTTTTGGGTTTTACACTTTTCCAGTTTTCTCCTCTAGATTCTAGATACAAAATATAATATATGTTTTCTGGGTCAATATATATATAGAAATGGAAAAACATGAATAGGGATGATGAAAGTAGATGCATTCTCCTTTTCATTGGCATTCGTCTTCAGCATTCGGTATTTAGTATTCATTCAGAAGAGTGCTGATACGGATATTGGTAAAAGTGTTAGTTGTGGCGTTTTTTGGTTTTGCTCTTGCTGCTGGTTGAATATTTTTGTTTCCGCAGTCTAATCAAAATGTCTCGAGTCTCGAGTCTCGAGTCTCCAGTCTGAGTCTGGGTTCGAGTCTCGAGGGATTTTCTCTTACTTTTCAAACTTTTTCAGAGTTATTCTTTCAGCCGAAAAGTTTCTAGTTGTGTTTGTGTTTGTGCTTGTTTTTCTGCGTGTTAAGTGTAAAGAGTAAACAAGGAAAACAAAACCAAACCTTGCAAAAAAAACTTTGCCTCTTTTTTTTACAAAGTTTGACCAGCATCACCCAGTCCAACCAGTCCAACCAGTTGAAATGTTTTTGACTGAACCAAATTCCTAACACCAAACACCAAACACCACGTACAATTTACAATTCAGAGTTTCATGTACTCATTTCCATTTTCCTGACTTATGAAAACTATATACAATAAAACTATACAATACTGTCTACTGTCTACTTTCCAGTTAAATTGGCATTCAAAAAAACTAGAAGACTACTGTAGAAACTTGAAGGAAATCTCGATTCTAGAATCTAGAATCTGGCTAGAAATCCAATTGGAAATGGAAACGGGAATCGAAATCGAAACTGGGTCGAATTCGAATTCTAACAAAAATTCACCTTCACACAGCAAACAGCAAACATTGGAATAAAGTATAAAAATTTTACCCACTCTAACTCGGGACCTTGCCCTTGTTTTTTACTATTTTCACCATTTCTTTACACATTTCGTCAATCAGAATCTACATTTTCTCTTCATTTCCTTGCATTCCATTGGAAAAACGTGTTAATGTCAGAATGTCAGAGAGAACAAGGATACGGATTGGATTTCTTGATTTCTTGATTTCTTGGTAAATATTAAAGTCTAACGATATCCATATTTTTTATGTATTACTTTGGAACACAAAACACAATTTAGAATTTTTTAAACTCTTCCAGTTTTCTGGTTTACAAAAAACTCAAGAACGATCAGTCCAAGATCAAGAAGGTCACAAACTCACAAATAAACTCATAGACCTTGTTTGTTGTTGTCTGTCATTGGGAAAAAATAGGTTGTAGAAAATATGAGCATCAAGCATCAAGATGAAAATATTGATTTCATATTTCACTCGGTTGATTTTTAGTGTAGTTTTATGCGACATGAGAATTGAGCATTGAGGCTTGAGGCTTGAGGCTTGAGGCTTGAGAGGAAGCATAACAATGAAAATTCAAAAATATATTAATAGAATTTCAACATTTCATCTTGTGGATCTCGAATGTTGGATAGAAAAAATGACAGATTTTTTCTCATCTGTCTCCAAACTCCAAACTCGACGAGATAAAACGGAACATGTGAGAATTTGGATCAGTTGGGAGTTGGGAAAATCCTTGTAGACCCGAAAAACCATACAATACAATACAGTGTAATGAATTGAGAATAGAGAATAGAAAAGACGCTCAAGAAATCGCATAAAATCCTCCAGAGTCGAGACTCTGGAATCGAGACGAAAAAAGAAACGGAATCAACGTCAAACTTGAAAAGACAGCGACAGTGACAGTGAAAATGACAGAGACAGGGAAAAGAATCGGGACGGAGCGAGACATATTTACACAAACCAAACCAAAGGAAAGGAAAGGGCGAGGTGAGGGAGGGCACGAGGCACGAGATGACAAGAAATATAAATCCATAAGCAACCCCAAACCAAACCAAACCAAACCAAACGGAGCCAACCGCACCACTGTATTCCTATTCAGAGGAATATATTTGTATCATCAACTCCAAATTTTGTCCCAACTCCAATCTCCAAAATCCAAACTCGAGCTCATTTTTTTTCATTTATCCTTTTTATTTTTCATTCCCAAAATGGAAATCAGTTGTACACTTATTTTGCATCTTGTGTCATGCATCTTGTGTAATCCATAGAAAAATTCTTTCGCATTTGTACAGTGTCTAGAATCTAGAATCTATTGCTTGGTGTTGGTTTTTGATTTTTGATTTTTCCTCTTTTGGTTTGGGCAAGCGGAATGAAATTGGAGGATGGAGAATGGAGAATTACAGTGGTGTTTTTCTAATGAAACACATGTGGTCAAATTTAAGAATCAAAACGTATCAATAAAATGTAGCATGTTGAATCTTGAATTTTGACTCGAGAGATGAAAAAAACTGATGAAATAGGATGAGTTTTTTCCTCGAACCTCGAACCTCGAACCATGCGCGTATTTAAGAATAAAGATTGAACATTGAGTATTTCTTTCTCGGTTTTTGATTCCGTATCCGACTCCATGTTTCCATGTTTCCATGTTACATATTTCATATTTCATGTTTCAGAATGAGAAAAGCCCCCTGTTTTGTTATGGGTTATCCATTTCTGATCCAAGATCCAAGCAAGTACAGCAAATGTAGAGTGTAGAGTGTAGATAGTAGAGAGTAGAGAGTAGAGAGTAAAATGTAGAGATTGTAAATATTTGCTTTTAGAAAACGGAGAAATCTTGGGCATTTTGTTCTGATTCTGATTCGTATTCGGGTTCTGTATTTTTATTGTGCGTGGTTTAGTTTATCTCTCTTCTTTTCCTCTCATTTATGCTGAATAACTATTGTCTGTTTGTATTTCAGAGAGAGGGAGAAAGAAGGGGAAAAGAAAGTGCGTCGACATGTACCAAATACCGAATCCAAAATATTCCGACCGACAAGCGACAAGAGACAAGAGACAGCGGACTCAACTGACTGCCAACTCCTCATTCTTTTACCGTCTCTTGTCTCTTGTCTCTTATCTCTTATCTTTCATCTACAAAAGCGACAAAAGGAAGGAATAAAGACGAGAGAATGGGAAGAAAAGGTTATCTCAACTTTTTCTACTTTCTACATTCTACACTAACAATTTCCTAGATTCCTACAGAAAGTTGAGCTCGTTTTCATATTCCCTCTTTCTTTATTTTGGGCTGAATCACAATCCAAATCCGAATCAGAATCAGAATGACAATTGACAATGACAACTGACAAATGAGTGACTTGGACAAAAACAAAAATTATCCAACTTTTTCATGTATTCAAGATTCAAGTGTATATATTCCGGATTATATTTTCAGTGGATAAAAAGTAGATAAAAATAAATATTACGGAGTATGCGGTATGCGGTAATGCGTAAAGTACAGTATCGTACACGCATTATATTTTATTGTAAAAGATTTTGGTCGAGAATCGAGAGCATTGCGTATAGAATTTATATTATACACAATCGGTAAGAAACGAGGACACGCAAATCCACATCAATGTCCAATGTCGAATGCTGAATGCTTTAAAAACCAGTAAAAATTTAAACACTGAGATAGCAAAAACAAAAACGAGTTAGTCTTTCCAGTTTTCCCATCCTGGTTTATTTAACCATTATCGTACAAAAGTGGAATCTTGAGAACTAACAAAATTGTGCACGAGTTCCTGATTATTTTGATAACCTGTACAATGTACAATGTACAATGTACAATGACAACTGACAGATCAAGAACCAACAAGTGCATTTATCATCATTGGGATAAAAAAAGAGGCTGATAAATCATGTATAAATAAGCAGAGCTGGATGTGAATGTGATGGAATTGGAACTGCGGAGAGAAAGTGAGTGACTTTTTATCAAATATTTATAAATAGTTGCTGCTTTAAAGATTAAAGAGGAAAGGCGGATTTGAACCGGGAGAAGAATATAGAAGATGGAAGAAACACATTTGTTACTGCTCATACGGCTCGTACATTGATACGTTGATACGTTGTGTGTTGGAGGGTTCGCGTGGATATTTTTTGTACTGTAAACACATGTCAATTTCACTTTCAATTCCAATTCCAATTCCAACTTGCACGCTCAAAGATGCAGGTTAACGTGTAAAATGTAAAAAGGTAATCGTAAAACGTGGCTTGTCTCCTCTTCTCCTTTCTCCTTGTCTTTGTGCTTAGTTCCGAGACGAGAGTCGAAAGTCGAGAGTCGAGAGTCGAGAGTTGAGAGTTGTGAGTTTTTAGGGGGAAGGAATCAAAGGTGTTTTGCATTACTTATGAGATTTGGCCAAGGCCACCAAAACTGCCACCAAACTCAAAACCAATGTTGATGTTGATGTTGAGGTGGATGCTGGTTCGGGTTTTACTGTTTTGTAAAGAGTGGAGAATGTAGAGGGCGAGGGGAGGAAGGAGAAAAGCGTGTTTATAGTTTATAAATGGGATGGAGGATGAAATGCAACGAGGGAATGGAGCTAAAAGAGCACTCTTCACTTCTATCACTCTCCCTCTCTTCCTCAGTTGAATGCCGAATGCTGAATGTTGAGTGACTCTGAACTCTAAACTCTAAACTCAAAACTCTGAGGCTTCTCCTCTGTTAAATTCACTCTCTTCAATACGCACACAAACGCAATCCAGGAAAGGAGAAAGCACTTTTGTTGGAGACTCGAAGCTCGAAACTGGAGATTGGAGACAGGTTAAAATAGAATACAGAATGGAATAAGTCAAGTCTACAGTCTAGAATGAAGAATGAAGCTGCAGAGGGTCCATTAAGGATGAAAAACTCCTGTGACAGCCTCATGAAAAATTCCTAACCTCCGTTCACCTTTGCTCACAACATGTTATACTCTCCACCTACTTTTTCTCCTTTTCTCCTTTTCTTCTTCTTTCTTCCTTCTACTTTCTACTTTCTACTTTCTAAACGTAGGTAAATCATCACGGGGGAAATATTACCCAGACATAATATTTAATACCCCGGAATTTTTCTCCACCAAATTACCCACGCATTATGATTATGTTTATATTATGTTTATATTATCATGTAATGATTGTGGACTGACGCTAAACTAAATTAAACTCATGTCTCAAGTCAACGAACGAGCCGTTGTGATTCTAAACTTGAATTTAAACCTGTGAAATATCTAGAATCTAGGAGAGCAGAGCGAGCGGGAAAATTATTTAAACTGTCTAGTGTCTAGTGTCTAGTGTCTAGGTTGTGATTCCTCAAGACTCAAGACTCGAGGCTCGAGGCTCACATTTATAATGAAATGGGGATCAAGAGGTTGCATTTTACCCTTCCGTAATAGAAAAGAGAAAAAAGTAAGCTAGAGAAAAAATGTAGTGCAAAGGGCATGAAATTTTCAATTTTATGTGCCATCTTTGATTTGTCACGAGTCTTGAGTCTTGAGTCTCGAGTCTCGAGATGAGATGAACTGAACTAAAAATGTCACAAGATGCGTTTTTTCCCTCATGTGGTTTTGGATTTGTGTCTTGTGTCTGGATGCTGGATGTTGGATGTGTATTTAGAGTTTATGCCCGAGCATTAGCCTTTCATTACTTTTCTGGCTCTCCTTTCCTTTTGGCTCTCTGTTCATTCCTAATCCTGAGGAATACTGAGGCGAAAAGGAATTCTGTATCCGTATCTCACTCGCAGTCGCAGTCGCAGGCTTTGGCTCTTGTCTTGTCTATTATCTCGTTTTCTCCTTCTCCTTCTTGTGCTTGTGAGTTGAGTTGAGTTGAGTTGAGTGTGTTAGGAGTTTTGAGAGGCTCTTGGGTGGAAATTTACGAGGCGATAATGGCGAATATATCTGGCACAGCTCTGCTCCTTCCGCCTTTTCTTCTTCATCTTGTTCATCTCTTTCCCTCAACTCAACTCTCAACTCTCAACACACCGACTCAACTCTGTGCACATCTTTATCCCATCTCAACTTTCCGCTCTCTTTCCAACAACATTGTGCCATGTGTCTATCCTTCTATCTATCTTTTCTATCTAGAAGTGTCCAAGTCTCGCTCTTGCTCTGGTTCTCGCTCTCCTTCTTCTTTCTTCTTTCTTGTTTCAATGTCTCGTCTAAATTACATGTATTTCCAGGGTTCCAGGATTCTGGGATTCTGGGATTCTGGGATTCTGGGATATGAGATGAGACTGAGCTGAGACCCGCAGAGTGAAAAAGAAGTGTACATTTCTACACAGTCTTATTCACAGTTTCCAGTGCAGTACGGTAAATGGTTGATGGTAAATGGAGTCGTGTAATGTATAATGTGTGTGTTTGGTCTATTGGGGTATGTCTATGTACATTGTACATTTCTCATGTATCGACTAGGTAAACACGAACCCCATTCCTGTCTATACTTTATTTCTCTCTTTCGTCTTGCCTTGCCTTGTCTTGTTCGGTTCTGTCGTTGGTTGTGGATTGTGGATTGTGAATATGTGTATACATTATCATGCTGTCGAATGCCGAATGTTGAACGGCGAATATCGAATTGTGCCACATGTTACAGGAGGAAGATAAACAGAAATGGAGAAGGAGAAAGTGAGTTGATTTTCTATCCTTTTTCTTGCCTCCCTCAACACGTTCGCACCATCACGTATCTGCCTATTCCTTGACAAGAGACAGAGGCAGAGGCAGAGGCAGAGGCAGAGACAGTCAGAGTCAGGGAAGAGAGGAGACAGAGAGGAGTGAAAGGGAAGAAGAGACAAGAGAACACATCCGCTAAACACACATAAATCCACGTAACGGGCATAATGACATCCCTTACATTACACACTACACACTACACACTACAGTCATTGTACAAAATAAATAGAGAAAACAGAAACAGGAACTGCAAGCTGCACGCAGTCCCTCTCCCCTTTTCTTGCATCATACTCAAAACTCCAAACTCCATTTGCACAAAATACAAAACACAAAACACGAGGTGGAAAAGGCGAGCCATGCAAAATATCTACTGTTTGTGATTTGTGATTTGTGATGCATGTATTTTTTCTTTTCAATTTTATTCCCATGTCAAGCTTCCGCCTGCACACATTTATGGATCATTCCAAATTCCAAGGAAAAAGAGTTGCTGCCGGTTTTGCACGGGAGCGTTAATGTTTTGCTTTGATCTTTGATCTCAAAATCTCAACATTTTTATAATGTGGTTTCAAAAGTCACAAGTCAGACTTGAGAGGATAAACACTAGACAGTAGGCAGTAGACAGTAGACAGTAAACAGTAGACAGCAGACGTCAGCAGACCACGTTAAATAATTTGAAAGGTGAATGAGGAATTAAGAAGGAGTAGAAAACTAGACGACCCAAAACAACACCAAACTCCAAACTCCAAATTCCAAGCATCATAGAAAAGTCGACAGTTTTTGGTAGTTTAAACAGTAAATAGTAAAGAGTAAACAGGTTGCAAGAAGGATTCGGAGGAAAAGTACCAAGTCGGAACACAAGAGTCGAGAGTCGAGAGTCGAGAGTCGAGAGTCGAGAGTGAAGAGTCAATAGAAGATATTGCCTAAGTTGTAAATGGGAGCAGGGATTTGAAATCCAGAAACTTTTTCATTAATTATTCCCTTTGGTAGATCCAGGATCCAGGATCTAGGATCTGAACAAAATCTGGATTCAAGCAGCTAGGATATAGGATCTAGAATCTCTCCAAAAACATGACATGCCATACACCACACCACACCACACACCCACCACATGTGACACACCCATTTTGAACTTTGAATTTTCAACCGCCAAATTTTCAAACCCTGGTTTTCTTGATTTTCTTGGAAACGCAAAATGATACAAAGATTATCAAAAACATTTATGAAACATGTGAAACTTGGCCAATGGACAATGGACAATGGACAAAAATACGTCTTACGTCTTACTTATTAAAAGAGGCGGATGAATGAGAAAAATATGCAGGGGCTCGGAAGATGTAAGACTTTCCCTCTCTTTTCTTCTATTTTCTATTTTCTAGTCTACTCTCAATCTTTTCTCATGTACAAAATTCTAGGTTCAAGAGTCTCGAGGCTGCCGGGAATAAAGTTGAAACGTGTAACATATCTCTGTACAATGTGCAGTGTACACATGTATACATTTTACACGTTCAACGCTCAAGGCACAGTTTGGTCAAAGAATGAAGATCGAGTCTTCTGTGGGTTACAAAGAGAGAGGCTTTCAAAATATGTAAATTTGAAATATCCACGTAGACTGTAGAATGTAGAATCTAGACTGGAGACTGGAGACTGTAGACTGTAGATAATACGGATAGTTTATAGACCATACATAAATATCAAAGGACACTTTCTCTCTCCAGAATTGAGACTAGAGACTCTAGACTACTTGCCTCCCAAAACCCGATTCCGATTCCGATTCCATGGCATGGCCATACTCCATACTCCATACTCCTAGTCCAACTCCTACTTATACTCATTCTCTTGTACTCTAGTTCCACATTTGAACTATATTACATAAAAGAAGAGGAAGAGGAGGAAGAGGAGGAAGAGGAGGACGTGGGAGTGGGAGTGAATAGGAAAAAGCGGAATATTATTACATGAGAAGAGAGAAGAAGAGCAGACCACAAATTTAGAATGTTAGAATGAGGTGAGTTACTCAATCCAAATTCCAACTACATACATACACATGTATATACATTTAGTAGCGGAAGGGAAAGAGAGGAAGAAAGAAAGAAAGAGAAGGAGATAGAGCGTGAGATAGAGATGGAGATAGAGGGAAAAGTAAAAGTAGAATGAAATGGTCATAGAGTCTAGAGTCTAGATTCTAGAGTCTAGATTCTAGTGTAGAATCCAGAATCTAGAATCCAGAGTCCAAAAGCCAGAGTACAAGTGGATGTGGAAGTGGAAGTGGAAGAAGGAGTAGGAGTAGGAGCACAAGTACAGAGTCAAGTCATAGCCTTAGTCGTAGTCATCCTGGAACAGTAACTATCTTGATTGTGAAAGTTGCCAACTGAGAGGAGGAAAGTGAGGGGAGAGAGCCAAGTTTTTAGAGACTCGAGAATCGAGACTCGAGACTCAAATGAGTCCACAATTTATATATCAAGGACCAAAACTAGAACCAAAACCAGAACCAGTAGCAGTAGCAATGTCATGTGAAATATGTATGTGTATATGTGACTTGGACTTTGTCTACGAGTACTCATAGTAGCACTGCCATTACTACTACTATTACTATTACGATACTATACACTGTATGCTGTAGGAGTATCGTCTATAGTCTATAGTACATGGTCTGTGGCCTAGATACTAGATAGAAAGATTCAATGGACCATCTTTCTCCATTTATATTTAACTCGACTCGAGACTCGAGACTCAACTCAACTCAACTCTGTCCAATAATTTCCACATTCTACATTCAAGTTGACGACTTGAATCTAGGAGAAGAAGACGATGCGCCCTCAGCCCGCGCGTGACTCTGTATGAAATTATTATACAAAGATGTACATGTATTATGCATGTTGTATGTATAATGTATATGTACAGAATTTGCAATGTGCAACCCAATCCATTGAAAATGTATAATACATGACATACAAACATTGTGTCTCAATTCTCAATTCACAATTCACAGTGCTGTGTAGACTTTACAGTGCATAATACATAATAGATAATCAGTGAGTGAAAACGTATCTCAATTCTCCGTTCTAGATTTCAAGGTTTATGGAGGAAAGTTTGGCCTACATCCTCCCGGCTCTGGAATAAATTAAAGAATAATCGCCTGCATCGCCCGTCCCTTTTCACTGTCATTGTCCTTGGAACTTGGAACTTGGAATTAGGTACTAAGCATCCATGATTAAGAGAAAGGGAGAGTAAATGGTAAATGGCCAGTGTATTTTGTATTTTGTATTTTGTATTTTGTACATTTGACATTGTACAATGTCATGAAATATCAAATACATAATACCTTCCGAATTCCGACCAACAAACAATCAGCATAATTGTAAATATATTTAATAGCACAAGTATTTTGCTCATCACTACAATTAATATCACAAACATGAACTGGGAACTGGGAACTGGGGTTTTGGCAAATGACTCAAAATATTAGCAATTAGAATTATATATTCTTGCAAATATGCAGATAAACTCATCAACCTTTCAATTTATCCAAATACGAATATAGAATATAGAATATAGAATATAGAACAGAGGATAGATGAAATCCACATGGAATAATTGGATGGATGCATAAATGAATGAATGAATGGAAGGGAGACAGAAAGAGATTAAACTTTTGCCCTGCCTGACAGGGACTTGCTCTACAGCGTAGATTCTGGATTCTAGATTCTAGATTCTAGAGCTCTTTCTACTCTTGCCCTTAGCTCTAGAATTAGATTTCCCTGTCACCAGTATTTTCGTCCTTTATTAGCCCACTGTCACCACCTTCATCATCATCAACATCCTCCCCAGATTTCAAAAACTGTTTACTTTTCACTAATGGAAATTGTAGCATTTGTTTATGTGGTAGATGCAGAGTTTGCTAGGAGAGCTCATTCCACATTTGCAATTTAACATGTATCATCTTCTCATGCATGTATGCTGTATGTATTACGTAATACGTAATGTATATGTTGTAGGTTGTAGATTGTAGGTTGTGGGTCATTCACAAGTTTAATGTTCAATGTTCAATATTCAGTCTGTATCTGCATCTGCATCTGTATTTATCTGCGTACTGTGTATAATATACAATGCCATATGTATATTGTACAGGGGCTGCTACCATTTACAATGTACAGTGTACAATGTACAATCTACATGCGGATAAGTAATCACCAAGTGCTCGGTGTTTGGTGTTTGGTGTTTGGTGCGGCCAAGGCTATCCAGTATCGTCGTATGTTATAGATAATATGTAATATGTTTGTGTGGATTTATGTGCTGCATGGAAGTAGAAAGTATGCCAAAACACGAGCGAGCCCAGCAGATCAGTCCAAACTCCAAACTCCAAACCAAGCCAAACTACAACTTGGTGGAAAATACCAAATACCAAATACCATAGGCCAGAGACCAGAGACCAGAGACCAAGGCAAAAGTGTACGAGTAAGAGTAGGAAAATGCATGTGTGTAGTGTGTAGTGTGTGGGATGTAGGATGTAGGACCAGATATTTGAGCTCCCAAAGGGTTTCTGCAAATGTGTTTTAGGGCTGAAACTAAAGTGGCGAAAAAAAATTTGTGAAGGATTAGAACAATTTCCTCCAAGTCTCAGATGCTTCTACATTCTACCATTCTACATTCCACATTGTACATTGTACACTGTACACTGTGCATGTGTAGAGTGAAGAGTGAAGATATTTGTGTTTATGTATATGGATATGTGAATGTGTGTCGGCACAAGTCGTTGCTCGTTGCTCCATGCTCGTTACTCGTAACTCTTAACTCTTAAGCTCGCTTACTTTCTCCAGAACAATTTTCCCTCAACTAGTTTTTTTCTTCGCCTCTCCTCTTTTCCCTCTGCCCTTTCTCTGTAACTGAATGCCTGCATTCTGTATTCTGTGTTACATGAACTGCATTTCATTTCTTACTACTGATATTACTCGTGCTACGACTACGACTTGTGCTCTTTAATGTTAGCTGTTAGCTGCTTCCAAGAGGTTATTGCTTCACTCGCCTTGACTTGTCTTCTCAAAAAAAACCAAGAGTTCTGTTTCTGTTTTCTATGTTCAATGTACAATATACAATGTACAGTGTACAGTGTACACTACATGTAACTATTTACAACTGACGAGGAGCGAGGAACGAGAGGCTCATATTATAAAATAACTCGATGTACTGTACACTGTACATAACATATGTGAGAAATGTACGTTTTGGATTTTACATGTTAGGCATATACTTAGATATATCCAGTTTCATATGTGCAATGTACAACGTACGACGGATTATTTTGCAACATGTAATACTTTGGCTATTGTCTGCTCGTCTCTCGTTTCCTCGTTTCTTTGACGGCGGCTTTTACTTTGGCGTTTTTGCTGATTATGACACATTTTTTCAAGTCCAATGTGCAATGTTACTCTTACAAGGAAAAAAAGAAAAACAGAAAAGAAACAAGGAACAGGGAGCGTGTTGGGCTTTCTCTAGATTCCAGATTCCAGATTCTAGATTCCATGAGCAAAATAAAAAAGAGAGTGAGAGGAGAGATTTCATGAAAGCAGCTGGAGGAATGCAACAAAAAACAACATAATATATTTTGACACATGAAGTGTGTCAGCAGTCACGAGAATCTAGAGCCTAGAGCCTAGAACCTAGAATCTAGAATTTAGAATGCTACCATGTAACATTGAAAATTTCTCATTTTATTTTGTTTTATTGTGGATGGATGAAAGGTCAATAATATAATAATAAAAGGAGCAGTAGTATTTTTGATGCTTTTCCCTTCCCTTTTTCAGAAGCTGTCATTTAACAAGATAATTATGGAAAAATTAGTAATTAAACGAATAATCCATCATTTAATTTTTAATTCAATTCAAAAGAATATTATTATTATTTTGCAGTCTTGCTGGCATTCAAGAAATTACATTTTTTTCATTTCTCAATGATTTTCTATTCCGCGAAATTCAAAAAAATAATCTGAATTTTTTTTCGAGTTTAATCTTTGATCTTGTTAGAAATGTAGTTTTTTCAGTTTTTAGTCGTAATAATAATAATAATTTTCGTGGTATTATTGTTGGTCATTATTAATTTTAGCATAAAAAATAAAAAGCTTGTGCAAACTTCAGTAAAAGTGCAGCATACTCTGTGTGTATTTTTGAACTCTCATTATTAAAACTTCAAGTTTCATCACGGGCAAAAATGTTTTGTGAAAAGTAGAAAACAAAGTTAATTTGTAATTTGTCCTTTCTCAACAGTTTGTAAGCAGTTTTCACGTAGTTTGTACAATATAAAATCAAGATGTGTGCTAAAAAGTAAAAAGTGTGTAGGATGTAGGATGTAATAATATATAAAGATAATGATGCAAGAACTAGGAGCTAAAAATGGAACTGGAAAATGGAAATGTAATGATATAATAATCGACTTTTAAGTTTTGAGTACTTGAAACTTGAAAATAGTTGAAACGAAAAAGTGACAGTGCTGACTTGGGTTTAATATTACATGAGCTCTCATTCTGGATTCTGGATACACACTATTCACTAAACTATTAACTATATTGTACATTGTACATGTAAGTATAATAATATCTATTACTTATTTATAACTGTGTATTTTCTCTGTATTTTTGTTTTTTGTACATATACACAATGCACAAGATTTCATTTATATTTTGTACGAGTTGTTCAAGTACATGTAATAATATAACGTGAAAATCTCTCTTTCTCTTTTAGAGTTCCTGACTTGTGTGACTTGTGACTTTCTTTTCATCATTGTGTATTCTAGACATGAGAACGTCGTTAGGATGTTTGGATGTTGGATGTTTTTCAGAATACAGAATCCAGGATTCAGAACAATACGAGCTCTGTGTTGGTGATTGAAATTTGCCCTGGAGAAGATGTCTTCAGGGACCTACGATCTCCTCTAAACTCCAAACTCTAAAAACTCTAAACCAAGTCAAAAGTCAACAAAACATAACACAACATAGCACTCCAGGCTCTAGACTCTGTTTTGTGAGTGAAACAGAACAAACTACAAACTCAAAAGTCAAAAGACGCACACATTACATAATATTATTATGTTGTCAACCAAGCAACAACAAAAATCAGTGTTCACTTGTTGACTTGTCCTGGGTTTTGTTCCATAATTCTTCCTGTTTGTTCTTTGTTCTTTTCAACATCCTTTTTCTCCTTTGTTCAGAAATTACAACATGCAACTTTCCAAGCTCCAAAAGTAATTCCATAGTGATTCGTGATTCATCAACTACCATAATATAATTACACATTACACATCATACACGTGTTCTTTGGTTCTTTATTATATTATGCTTTTTTTATTATGATTTAACTTTTGTTATTTATTATTTATTGTAAACCCATAATATTGAATAAATAATAAATAATAATAATATAATTTAACCCTATACATTTTACATTTTACAAAAGCCTA
This sequence comes from Sminthurinus aureus, assembly GCA_034698265.1. Lineage (NCBI taxonomy): Eukaryota > Metazoa > Arthropoda > Collembola > Symphypleona > Katiannidae > Sminthurinus > Sminthurinus aureus. The sequence continues at coordinate 592 of JAQGBH010002220.1, read as the reverse complement.
TCTGGTCTTGGTAGTAGTTAACTTTTGATTTTTGATAAAAAAGAGCACAAAAGATAATCTATACTTGTAAATTATAGACAAAAATCAAATATTATTATTGTTCTTTTTCTTTTCAAATAAGATCCAGAAATTGAAGTACTTTTTATTTTTGTACATAGACGTAGGCGTTATATTTTTTATGAAAAGAAAGTATAATTTGATATCAAAAAGTTCAATTTGTTCAACTTGCTATGATAATTTTAAATTTCATGGCTTTTTGAATAATAATAATGTATCATTAAAAAATAGAAAAAGTTCCCTGAAATCATAAACAACTCTTTTGAATGGTGTATAATATATAATAACATTATTTATTTATGCAGTCTTGAAACATTTTTGTAATTTAATACAGGTTTGTGTTATGAATCTTATGAATCATAATTTATGTTTCATGATATCTCATGTTTAAAATTACAGGGACTATGTAAAAAAGCATTATAATTTTTAAATAACAATCTCTATTTTGTTTTGTATTTTTAGGGATCGGCTCTCCCAGCCGGCCCCTATTGTTCTCCTCGGAAAGGGAAAAAAGTGTCGGTCGCTCATGATTTTG
>JAQGBH010002219.1:0-25750 GCA_034698265.1 Sminthurinus aureus | reverse complement strand
TTTTTTACATCAAAAGGAACAATATGACGGGGTCCTGACTTAAATTTTCTCAAAACATGTAAATTTAAGTCCCTCTAATATATACACACAGTGAATATTCAAAAGTAAAAAATATTTACAACAACAACAACCCCTACAAAAAATGATAAAATCCAAAAGAATTATTGTATTATATTTTGTAATTTATCATTGAAAATGCACAAAATAGTACTTCACTACAAATTTGATTGTTGTATTTTATACAGATTTGTAAATTCATGAGCTTGAACTACATTCAAATAAAGTTTTCCTTCAATAATGATGTTCTTTCATCTTGTTTTTATATAGTCAGCTTTTGTGTGGTTTGTCTTTCAAACTCTCATAGGGTCAAAGAGGTGTTCCCGTTTATCGGATATCAGGCATGATATGTGATGAAAAACGAAAAAACAAAACAAGAATTGTGATGAACGTTTGAAAACCATTTGAAAAAATTTAATGAATTTCCATTGGAGTTGGTTGTTGTTGAATATTCGCTGTAGCTGTTTGTGGGATGTAGAATCGGAAAGCAGGTGCAATCTGAGTCTCTCTATTTAAATCAAACCAAACAAAAAACAGTTGTATTATTATTATTGTAAATTATAAGTTTTTCAAGTCAATGCATAATATGTAAATAATTTAGAGAAGAATATGAAATAAATAATACATAATATACAATTTTTTAAGACACTGTGTAACTGTACACAATTATACATATTACAATATATTTACCTTTTATTTGCTGTTGAAAAGTTTTTCTTCAAGTGTCTTTTTGAATGTTTTGACAAGTGGTCACTTCGGAGAAAACGCCTGCCACAGTTGGTGCATTGAAATCGCTTTTCTCCAGTGTGAGTACGTCTGTGACGAGAAAGCTCATCTGAACGACTAAATCGACGACCGCAATTTTCCCATGTGCAGGCAAATGGTCGTTCTCCAGTATGAGATCTAAAATAAATTTAATAAAATCTAGCTATATACATGTGCATAAATGCTTTTTTAAAAAATTACGGATACGTTGTTTCATTGTATAAGAGAATGGCTAATAGGTAATGTGTCAAGTGCCTCACCTTTCATGTGCCTTGAGATGAGAAGATTTGAAGTATGTTTTACCACATCCTTCTCTCAAACAGCAGTATGTTCGTCGACGTTCAGGAGTTTGTCCTTTAGTATTCACAGCGGGAGTGGCTGTATTTCCAATGCCATTGACTGTAGGTCCGGCAGGAAGAATGAATGGTGGAAGCATGAATGATTGTTGTTGTCCTTCTTGATTAATGACGGGTCCGGATTTTATCATTGATGGTACGTATAAAAATGCTCCTCCAGCGGGTTGTTGTCCAACTGGGATAAGAGTCATGATGGGCATCAGTTTTGGAGCAATAGCTCTCGGAATACTGGTTGAAATAGGGAGATTCGGAGATTCCGAAAATACTGGGACGCGAATGGAGGTGGCAATACGATCTATATTTTATTTAAAAAAAATTAAAATTATTATTACATTTGAAAGACATAATATTGTGCTACATGTATCACTCTTATGTATATATTCCATACTATTATGTACAAAGTACAACAAAATATATTATAGTGTAGAAAATTACCCGATGCGAATTGATCATTGCCCCCTAAAACCATCACGCCCCGCCCGGAAGGAATATTCTTATCTCTGTGACCACTAGTCATTTCCGTACCCGATGTTTTGCGACTTGGTAATTGCTCTGGTGGTGGCAATTCTTTGGCGGGTTCTGCCACAGATAACGGACTAGTCCGTTTATTCCCACTACCACCCATAAATTTTGCGGGCTCAAAAGTCCCATCACTGTGAGCAAGCATGATAACTGAAGCTCTCATTGGCTGCTGAGGTTGTGGCCGAATAATCAATTGTTGCAACTGTTGTTGTTGTTGTTCTCTTTGTGGTTGTTGAAATTGTTGTTCTCTTTGTGGTTGTTGAAATTGTTGTTGAATTGATGGTCTTGGAAAAATCAACTGTACAGTAGACTTTTTTGTCATAGCCAAATCAATAGGTACATCGAAATTTTTCTCATCTTTTTGATGAGATACCTCTTTGTCTTCCTCTTCAGAATCAACATCTGAGGACTGAGGTGTCAACAAACCATGAGCAACTCCACAGATACCAGACCGAATGCTCCTTTTATTCATCATTGAAGACTGTCCAATCCGAGAAATTGATAATAATGTCTTGACCGCCTCCAAATCTGCCTCATTTGAATTGGAATCCTCCTAAAGGAAAAAAAACGAAAGAGAAAGCATAACATTAGACATCTACTCATACAATTTCTTTTTATTTTAATCATGATGTGAAAGAATGATCATCAACTATCAACAAAATATCACAAAGTTCAATTTCAATTTTCAATGTACTCTATAATCTATAATGCGTGTGCTAATAAAAGTAAATATGTCATAATCTACCTATACAGATAGAACATAGGCACGCAGTGTTTCATTGCAATAGCATGTGTCCGTTCTAACACTCTCACGCTCTAAACTCGGGTTCATCGCAATGTACTTCGTACTGTCAAATGTATGATGTATGCAATAGGCTATTCTATATTCTATATACACATTTTCATATATGTACACACAATCACATATGAGTCCAAAACTTTTCTCAGCTACAATCTGCATATCAAATGTTATATATTATATAATAAAATTTTTAACAGCTACAAATAATAATGCATGTAAAATGGAACAAAATATGCATGTTTTGACTTTTGAGCATTCGCAAATTTTTAGGACTTGTAATTTGTAATACATGGTGCATGATGTATGATCTATGATGTAATACAAGTAAGGGAACACTATTTTAGTACTGATCAAAACGTTGATCAACATTTGAAAAAAAAAATGATTTCATATTTATTCTTACATCAGCTCTAAACAGAAAAATTGACAAGAAGTCAAGTGGATTATGTATTATGTATTACAAATTAAAATCATGAGTTAAGCGTCATCAGAATGGAATGATGATGGATCAACTAAGGAAAGAGTGAACATGCTCCCATCACGCACAATGACATTTGTTAAATTCATATCCCAGATCCTAGTCCAAGTCCATTAATCAGACAATATTCTACTCTAAATTCAATACAGATAATATGATATAGATTATTGGTTCCATTAAAAGGAAGAAGGCTCAGAATTACTCTATACATGTATATATACTTAAAATGAGCTCAATACATGAAACTAAATATTCTTTTAGAATTCTTCGTCTTCGTCTTCTGACTTCTCACGTCAAGTCATCTCGACCCAAAAATCCAAAGTCTAACTCTAATTGTGTACTTAAAAATAGAAGTAGTAGAAATGATTGTCAGACATTGACATTAAACGACATTCATCATTTCCCTCTATTTAACTAAGCTCACCACTAACTAACTATACTTGCATTACTTGTGTTATATCAACTTTGTACTGTGTACACAAGCGTACAAATGATATCAAATATTGAATGAAATGAAATGAGATGAGAAGAAGAAGTAGAATCAACACAACTACTTCAGCTATTCACATCAAACAAAATTTGAATTCGTTAGTAATATTATTATTATTATTATCATTATGTAATGGGTACAAAGGTGGAATGTGAAATCAAATGGTTAAAGTATAATATATTATATTTAAGATTTAGGATTCTGATGATAAAAGTTTTTTCCATGTTCCATGTGCTCTACATAATATGTACATAATTATCATCATGTATCATAATAACGAGCTAAAAATAAGGAAATCAAAACTAAATGCTGTATGTGATTATGATGACACATAATCTCATTTGAATATCAATACTAATACTCTATACTATATATAAACTATAACAAGAACTGACGCCTCATGATTCTGTTTTTGTTTCTTAAGATTTCACTCTACAGCAGACCAACTGAAAAAGTAACGAAGAACTTTATGTACTTTGATCCTTTAATTTAAATAAAACTGGGAAAGGAAAGGTGAATTTCATCAGATTATAAAAAACAGTTTAATATAGGACAAAGACCAATGAGTAAATAGAAGATGAAGAAGAAGAAGAAATTGACATCAATGCATATACAACATAAAACATGATATATTGTACACTGTACACAGAAACTTGATGGATAAGATATAAGAAATGTAAAAGACTGTATTCATATCAAAATTTCAGGCACATATGTATATGTATACGTAAGTGCATCTAGATTCTAGATTGTAAATATGTGTACATTATATACATGATGATGATTATGTTACATTTTCTGTATATTATTATGTATACAGTTAATTGGTCTATCCGAAACGCATTTGAAGAAAGCAAAATGTTAAATGTAACTTTCCGTCACGAATCGACCTCGTGTAAAAATGAACAACTTTTGTACAATGCAATCACTCTGTTCTCTCTTAATATAAAGTACAGGGTACAGTATAATAAGTAGTAGTAGTGGATGTAATGTTAATGTGATTTAAGGCATAATGCAATGGAGTAATAATAACAGAGTAGTACGTGTGTACAATCTACAATCTACAGTGTATAGTGTATACAGTGTAAACTCTCATTACTCGTCAGCATTTCTCATCCTGAATGATGCTGGATATTTGGATAGTTGATTGTATGCAGGATAGGATACATATGTAACATGTAGACATAGCTAGTTGAGATGAATAAATGGATAAATGGATGGATGAACTCTGACTATATCAATATCAATATTCTCTTCTCCTATGAGAAGTATGACTGACTCCTGTACTGTGCAATGTATTCCATAGTATTCTCTGCTCCTTATTTACATGCCGTACCATTTTTACTTAATGTACACAAAGATCTTGCTTCTTTTCCCACAGTATTAGTATTTTAGTACATTATTTATATGAATTATGAATTACTGCACTAATCGTCATTTTATGTTCCATGTTCTATATTCATAATACAAGAGTAGAGTACAATAAATAATCTTGTTCTTTTACAAATCAATGAATTATGCATATATACATATGTATATACTTAGTCTCATCATCATATATCCAGCAAAATTGGAGTTGGCAATAAACATGAAGAAAATATGTATGTATTATATAAGAAATGTGCAAGTGTGACATACATAAACAAATTGCAAATTGCCTACTCAGTCATTTTTAACATTTGACATGCTGTTGCTGCTCAAAATTCAAAATGTATAAAAAATCTATATTTGTATCTATTATACAAATATGGATTTTGCTCTTTGAGTCCACGTGAAGTCATTTAATGTCAGAGTGCTTGCTTAATCTAATTTCTTCTCAAATGAAACCTCTCGTGTAGAGGATAAACGGCAAACGGTGATAAAAGAATCACCGGGTAAGGATAAAGACGGAACAGAAAATCATTGGCATTTTTGCATTTACTTCCTTTTTCCATTTATCATCATTCATCATGTACTCGTAAAGTTGGGGATATGAATTCAAATCTGAATAATTGAATAATACTAACAGGATAAAACCTGACAAATACCCCAAATTGCATAATATGTACAGATTGTACAGAGTACATAGACTAACGTTTGACGTCTGATTCATAATCTCAGCCTCTATAGTCTATAGTCTACATGCTATACATTATATGAATATGAATTACATCACTTAATAAAGCCAAAAAATGCATGGCAAATGTAGAAACTGTAAAAAAGCAGGGTCATCCTTCAACCTTTTCTCATACAATCGACAACATATAATATATATACATACATGCATTGAACGCATATTTATTTATTTATGGGAGGTATGAACGACATTATACAGGAAATCCAATCCAATCCAATTCAACCTAATTCAATGTGTGACTCAACCTCAACCTCAAAATATTACAATAATATTTGTCATTAGTAAAAAACCTACATCACAATTAAATCCTCAGGTATACAGATAGATGCAAATGCACATAACACGCCAAACACTCACACAAAGAGAGAGAGAGAGACAGAGACAGGAAGATTCAAGTATAACATGTATGTATTATGCATGTATTCTTATGTGCAGAAATAAGCGAAAAAAAAATTTGTACTTGAATATCACTCATTGAGCGAGTGCACAGCTATATTGATGCATCATGATGGCAAAACCTTCTCTCACTCTGCCTCATTTTCTCTTTCTCTTTATTGTATATCTTTGTTACTTTATGGAACTTCCTTTTTTTCCCTAACAAAATCTGTACGATATGCAATATACATGTTTTGTAGCCCTTGTTTTGTTTGTTTCATCATCATTATTATCGTCGTCGTCATTCAGTTTGATATTATGAAATATTATTTGTAAAATGTACGTATTTATCTGGAATCTAGAGTCTAGAGTCTAGAGAATACACAGAACATTGAATCTATCTAGAATCTAGACTGTAATAATGTAAAACAATGTATGATGTATAATGCGGTACATAATATGGAATTGCATTAGCACATATCTGTATGTACTCTGTTTATTCGTAAATCCTGTAACAGTGTGATGAATGTGAATGAGTGAGTAAAAAAGGTTCAAAATATATACTTTGTATTTCTATATCGTCCGTCCTTAAACGAGAAGGCGTGTAAGTAGAATATAGAATATAAATAAATAAATAAATATGCATTTTATGATGACTCGAAACTCTAATAATTCAATATGAACCCTGTGTGTGTGCATAACTATGTATACATAGTCAACATGTACGTATACATGAATGACTAGAAATGACAAATGAAGTAGAAATGTGAACTGTGCTATACTATACGGGTAATGCAAAGTCCTTTAATTTTTTACACCATGTTCAGATTTAACTATACACTGAACAGAAAGGAGTATAACGTAATGTGTTATGTGCACTGCACACACACATACACGCTGGGATTAGCGAGTGAGTAAAGAGTCGTAGACAAAACGAGGTGCATGTGCTCTCTGCGTGTTTTCACGTGAACACGGCGTGGCAACTGGCTGACGATGATGATGATAATAGTAATAAAATAGGCCTGGTCTGCATAACAGAACGTACGTAGTACGTTTTAGCATGATGTATGATACGTGTATATTATTATATACGAGTGTAAACAAAGTTGTCAGACTACTACTACTCCTATTACTATATTACTATATTCACCAACTAACCAACCAACCAATCCTTATACAAACTGTAGACACACACATCTACATAAATTGTATATATATGCAAACGTAACCGTCTCCTCCTCCTTTCTATAATAATGTCAAACGTTTTGTTTGTATGTATGAAGACGAACAATAATAATAATAATAGAATGTTTAAAGAGTTCAAATTATCTATTTCATTCTTTGTTCCTCACGATACCAAACAATAAAATATAAAATATACAATAATATACAGTAAAAAATCTATCCGTATTTGTAACTTTAGTCTACCACAAAACAAAATATTAAAAACATCCAGAAAAGAATGTGCATGTACAAAAACTAAATACGGTGATCTACTATTTACGATCTACTGTATCATGTTCTACATATTCTGTAGGATATAGGATGAGTCAAAAAATCGAGAATCAAATTTGAAATTGATGACATAGAGAAATAGGAAATCGATCTCAATCAGAGGAAAATCACAGTGGACAGTGGTTTTGATTTTGAATTAAATTTCGCATGTCCTATGTCCTATGTCATGATACACTCTTCAACATCCATTCAAAGACAACAAAGAAAGCGAGTAGAAGAGGAAGAAGAGGCAGTGACTAGTATCATCATGTCACTTATACGTCGGTACATGTAACTAAAAAATGCAAAATGTTATAACAATGCATTTATTAAACTGTGTATTAATTCAAAACTCAAAACGTTGTAGAGTACAGGGTACAGAGTATTGAGTTTTAATGATACTGATGAATCTGAGGCGGTTCACGGCTTCGTCATCATTCATGAATGAGACACACCTATAACTATGCCTTTCCATCGAAGCCAATGCCAAAGTTTCAAAGTGCAATTTTTTCATGCTTAGGTTAGCACAAACATGTGTACAGTGTGTGTGTGTATACACTTTTTACTTTTTACACTTGCACGGTTATCTGTATACAACATAAAATGTATGTATCTTCATTGGCATACTCACAGAGCAGAGCCCAGTTTGAAAGTTGGAAGTTGGACTTTGTACCCTGTGCATGGACTCTCTGTTATTTAAATACACGTTCATCGTACATGCACATAGAACATGTAACCACACACTTTTTTTTATCACTTTGGTCTCTTCTGGGGAACTTCCATTTCCCAATTTCTTGTACTTCTAATTGTAATAGTATTGTATGGGTTTTAAGTTTTAACTCAGTCTCAATTCTCAATCTAAGCTCAATAATCAATATCAAAAGCCTGTGTGTGTAAATAAACACTGGGATTGTCATTGTAAATACTGGTAAATATACATTATACATTCAATGAACCAGGACCAGAAAACTTAAGGCGTGATATCGAATCGGTCAATTACTTGAGATTTTTAAAAGTAGATCATCCTCTACTTCCTAAAACATCCAAAATGTACAGTAAAAATCAAAAGATAGACGGAAATACATCAATCGATCAATCAATCATCTTTGTATCAGTACACTGTTTGCTATTTAATGTACTTTGGAAAATTCTTTTGCAGAAATGTTTGAAAAATCAATACAATTATTTGTTCTTGTAAATGTTTAGGCATGAAAAAAATGCATTATAATCTTTCATATTCTTTGTAAATTTTGAGTACGAACGGAGATATATTAATATTTTTATAGATAGACTTAGCAAGTCAGTGAGTTGAGACTCATTCTACAGTTTCAATCCAATGTTAATATCATACAGCATACAAATTTGTACAAGTCGATATACAACGTACATTGTACACACACACACAACGTCATGTGTCTATGGACTGTGTGCTTGTAACCACACACTCTGTTCTGTTTGTCAGGTTAGACTTTGCACTTTCCTATGAGTGCATCATGCAGTCGAGACGTGATCACCGTTCATAGTGAATTCCGCCTTTCCTCACTCTTTCATTTTCGCCTTCTTCTATTCGTCTTCTTCTATTTTTTTTTCTTTATGAATCCATTTACGTATGCGGATCTTTACTCACTCATTTCTCAATTTCTCATAAATACTTACATTCATTAGGATTTCTTAAAATAAATTTTAACTGGAAAATGGAAATGAGAATGGTTGATATATGCATCATTCAGTATGCATTTCTATTTCATTCTACTACTTATTATTTACTGAACTTTGATCCGTTTAAAAATGAAGATTGAAGAAATTTGAATCAGGATATACATAGAAAAAAGTGTAAAGGTGTTGTTTCAAATTGAAATGAACAAAGAGCTCATAATTTATAATGACCTGGGTATTTTCCATTTTAATTCAAGTTCATAATTCATAATATTCCATGGTCCATAACCTCATTTAATTTCATTTAGACAATGAATTGTACACTTTAGGCTGGCTTACATACACGTGATATATTTACACAGTATATGCGTATGTACAGCTACATGTGTATGCCATACATATATATACATATATATATATTGGACACATTATTATTATTACAATTATTACGGAAAAAAGTGTTTCATCAATCTTCACGAGTCAAGTCAAGAAAAGAGCAGGACCTTTGACAGAGAGGCAGCAGCAAGTTGACTAAAAATAATTATTACTATCCTAGAATTTTTTTTCTATGAGATTGCTGAATCAATCTATATTTTTCATTCATTTCCATATAACCTACTGGTTATTATTACTCCTTATTACTTATTACCACCATAATGCACAGTGTCTAGTATGTTTGGATGAATATCATATGTATTATACAATAATATACAACATGTTGTACTTTGATGACCTATTGCCGCTCTCATCAAACCCTTTTTTTCTTTCTTTTTTTATCAACTCGGACGTTCTCCTCTTTCCTCTTATTTCTCGTTTCTCTCTAATAATTACTGGTTTTACTTATGACTTATTACTCCTGACTCGTTAACATGTTTAAATAAAATTAATAATAAGTCCAGTTATTTCCAGTTTCAAATGAGCAAACAAAGATGTTCATATCTAGAATTATCTGGTTCTGGTTTTAATTTTCTCAATGTGAGAGAAATAGAAAGAAAGAAAGAGAGTGAGTTAGACTTTGAGCTTAGATAATAGAAAAGGAATAAATAACATGATCGCAATAATAATAATAATACTACTATTAATATATCATGGGAAAAAATGTATGGTGGTGATAATGATGATAGATTTGACTACACATTATCATCATCTTCCTCGTGGATCGTGGATATTTATGACATGGTTAATGGTTATATAACCAATACTAAAAATATGTGCATATTTATTCCTCATTTCCCCATGTATTTCTCATGTTCAATGTTGACCTGGACATTGGTTGTTTTTCATTTCAATATAGAATGTAGGATTACAGAAGTCAAACGTAAGTATGCATGATACTACTTAAGACAGTTTGACACAAATAATAGAGAGTGGCAATGGGAATGAATTCATATTCAAATCATATTTATGTACATCTTCCACTAATTATGCTGTGATAAACCTACTACTTCTCATACTGATATTATTAGTTTCCAAGTGAGTTCTGTACAACGTACTACAATGCACAAGGTATGATACGTGTCAACGTGTCACAAACTAAAAACTATGACCACAGGATCAAGAAATTAATGCTAATGATTTGCTAATCAGGACTTCAGAAGACTCTGTCACACGATTTTACAATCAGAAAAATGTATGGAACATAAAATGTATAAAATTCCACACGTTTCTTCATGCCTTCAACTTTGTACTTTTCTTAAAATCCAGAATTTTACTGTCAATCTTCAATACTCAATAAGCTAGTATGAAGTATGAACGACTTCAAATTTCAAACTACAGACTATAATATTATGCTCTATCTTGTATGCACAATCAGATAGTTGACACAGCCTTCGGACTAAAATTAACCCTAGAGAATGTACATTGTAAATTTATGCATGTACGATAAATGTAAATAAGACAAGAAAAGAAAAGGGAAAACTTACATCCATTTGAGGAGTACATGGAGGTGACAAAACTGATAAATCCAAAGCCATTTTGATTTTGAGTTTGATTTTGACGTTTCACACAAAAACTTGCTTTTCACAGCACAAAACTAGCCAAAATAACAAAGCACTGACGACTGTCGATGGACTTGTGTATGGGTAAAATATTAAATATTTTCCAAATTCACTATATAAATTATAAACTCTTCAAATATTTTGGAACTTGATGGATGAGGTAAATAAATTTTATTTATTTATTTATTTGTTGCCAGCAAATATATGTATTTGAAGGTTGTAGATGAATATTAATTATTAATAATTAATAAATATATAAAAACAATAAACAAGGTGTAAAAATGTAAACTATGATTGTGATTGTAGTAGAGAGAAGATTGTAATTGGTTAGTGATTAGTTTCTTCTTAGGTTGTCGTTGAGACTTGACTAAAACTGGAATTGAAGGGTATCACGATTTTCAATATTTATATATACGACTGAACTCTCACACAAGTGTGTGTTGTGAACTGGACTGATTGACTGAATAACTGTACTCAACAAGCTGATTTGATATTTGATAGGTATTATGATTTTTTTCCAACTTCGTCACACTCCTACCACTGATAATGACAATGATTATTAGTAAACAAAATAATGATAATAATTATAAACTTTTGTGATGAGTGAACTTTTACAAGTGTAGACCGTGTATTTTGTATTGATTTGTATTGTAGTTATGATGTGTCAAGATTTTTCTCTTGTACTCTTTTCTATCTATCTTTTTCGACTTCTCTCCACTGTCTGACTCTGTCCAAGTTGAAGAAACACTTTACTCGGGAAATTTCAGGAGGTGGTCTATGACGAAGACAAACATTTTAGTTGGCGGTCGTTCTTCATCCTCCAATCCAAACTGAGGGTGTGTTGCCGGGATAGAGCTGTGCTCTTTTCTTCCCTTTAAACCTCCTCGCCTCTGCCTACACATTGCAAATTTCAGAGGAAAAAATAAAATTACTGAACTTTTTTAAATATTTTATTCTCTATTACTCTTTAAGCTTTTTGTACACTATCAAATTTTGAAAAAAACAACGGATCAACAACTTCAAAATTCAAAGTTAGACCAACTATTCCGTTTTTTTTCCACTAATAATGTTGATAAATTGTCTACTATCACAAAATTTGACCACATATTTTCACAAAATCAATTTTATCCCATGGAGGGAAACTCAGGATATTACTTCCAGCAACTACAACTAAAAGATTCCAAGAGCAATAGCTGAATTTCTGTCATGTTTCATAAACATCTAGTTTGAGAGATGACATACAATCGAGGAAATTTGAACAGAACACCCCTCTAGTTTTTGTTCTTGGTCTGAGGATGTTCACGTGAAAGCCACATGAGATGCACATGCAAAACTCGTGAACAGCTGCAAAACTGTTTACATATGTATACATATGTAAACAGCCAGTCCAAAGTGAAGGCATGTACAGCAATCTAATACACACTTTATGAGCCACTAGATATCTGTATTCAGCATTCACCTCCTTCATATAATGTATAATATACGAAGGAGTATACCCATATAAACTATATATGCAGTGTACTGGTGTACTCTACACAGTAGTACAGCAACAGTAGACAGACATGCAAAATCATACACTTGTATCTTCTTTTTTTGCACTGTTGTGCATATTCAAAACGGATAGTCAAGGAACAATTAATAATAATAATAATAATAATAATGATGAAAATAATAATGCTACGCAATTCTACTACAGCACACAAACAAAACACACCTACATTAAAATACGTATATGTCATATATACACAAATAGATACACATGAAGTATATTTAAATAATATTCCGATTTCTTCTCCTTCCATGTGATGTAAAGACTAAAGACTAAGTAAGGACTGAATTCTCAATTCTCGATATATTATATTCAATGGATTAAATTTGATGTCGTATGGAGTATGGAAAATGGAAAGTGGACATAAAAAACATACACAGTTCCAAGTTCCAAGTCACCATCATCATAAAATGTATAATATTATGAACAACAATAGTTACAACTCAGCATTGAGCATACATATACAAATGTTTACGTTTTACATTCCCACTTGCCACTTGATACTCATTTCTTCGTATTTAGTATTTGGTATTTAGTTAGTTCAGTGTTTATCAAACATGTTTTCATGTAAACATTATACTTTTTTTACTCATTTCCTATCCAGCCTTCAACTATACTACTTGTTCTATTTACGTATTTATGTAATCGGTCAGACATTCGCCAGCACTGGCACTGTGTCCACTGTTCACGTAAGTATATCAAATAAAAACCATAAACCTATATAAGTACTGTGTAACTACTTGACACTCTTCATATTTTGTACACATTGACTGTCAATATTTCTATTCCGATTTCTATTTGGGGAACGAGTACGAGAGTATGAGGTGAAATGCAGCAGCTACTACTACTGCATCTGCACTGCTCGAGTTGCTATAAAAAGAAGAATTTGTGACACTTCTTTATATGAAATATTATGCGGTCTACTATGTACGTTGTGCATGTTGTAGATTGTAACTACTAGCAGTAGTGGTTTAAGAGTACATATCATTTAGCTTATGGTTGAATCTTCTGAACGAGTGAATGAGAGAATGAATGAAATGTATGAGATGACATTTTTACAACAACGTACATAATATATTATAATATTTATTTACATACTTTCTTTCTAACTCCTGTGCTTACATCCTCGTTCCTCGAGCCTAAAATTCCACAGAAAGTACATTAACGATGAATGTCTATTAGATCTAATGTAGATCCTTAATCTTCATCCTCAACACTTTGTAATTTGTAACAGCATGCATACATTAAAAAGTACAAAGTGTGAAAATAATCCGTTATGCCAAAATCCAAAATCACTAATTGTCTTTTTACTTTTCTTCTTCCTTTTTTCCTTGTACAAATTGAAAAAAGCAAAAACGTGCTAATTACTAAACTTAGTTATGAATAGTTTAAATTCTATGCCCTTGTTTTTTCCTATACAATGAAACAGAGCACAGTATTCTGGATGCAGATCTGTATTCTGTAAGTACATAGAAAATCATATAATAATAAAGTCAAATAGTTTGAAAATCTTCCCAGTTTTTTTACTGTAACAGATAATGAGCATAATTATTACAAATTACAATGCCTGGTTCATATTTAGTGGGAAAATGCAATAAGAATAATATTGAATGCTGGATTCAACATGCACTGGAAAATCGGTATTGGTATTGGTGTCGGTATTTGTAAACGGGACACAAAAAGAAAGGATGTACAACATAATATAATGACATTTTACATACTGCATGCAAAAACGCAGTTGAGGACCATACAAAAAACAAGTTGGTATGCGCACAGATATTATCTACCAGCAAATACACACCCCACACTCTGAGAGCGTGAAACAATTGTCATTCGCTGTGTGTCAATTCATGATCCAACTATTATTAACTAGGCAAAAACTAAATGCGACGAAGCAAACGGGTTACGTGATAAATAGCTCACCGACTAAACTCAACTCAAATCAACTATACTAAACTCCACTCACTAAGGACCTATGCACATTTTCTACATGTAGTTTTGACTTGTGACTCGTTTGCATGCGAGTATATTATACATTATACAGTCACACCTTTTGCTGCTCATACACACCTTCGTAATTTTTTAACTTACTCACACTCGGAACACAAAAGTCTTCCAATTAAACTATATTATTTGAACAACAACAGTAAAGTTACAGACTGCAATCAAAGACGATTAAAAATTTAACTTACAATATGAGCTGCATATTGCATCATCTTTCACAGATTCACACTTCCTCATATGTACATTTGAGATTTGAAAGATGAGAAAGGAGCACAACGGAAATCCGTCCATGAAATCCGTTGTCAAGCTTGATGTAGATTGTAGATGACTATAAACATGTACAAAATTACAACCTTTGTGGTTATATCCATCATCCATCTTCTAGCGTGTATATAACATTGTATATTGTATGATACAATTTGTATCCATGCTATTTACCACTTACTAGAGTCTAGAATAAATAGTTGTGATAATCTATAAAATAATGGTTGCAGAAATTATTCAAGTTATTTCATCAGCAAAATACTTGTGCATGTTGTATGTACATTGTACATTGTCATTTTTTGCACGATACATGGTACACAAAGGGAGAGAAAGATTCTTGGATACATAATGTAAAATTATAAAGAGCATGAGAGATGATGCGAGACAAGGTTTAGACATCATTATAGATCTCCTGTGCAAAAACATTTTAAAAATGACCAACAGAAATTCTGCAAGGCAGTCCAGATTCTCGGTAAATGTACACAATACAATACACATTACTAGGGTGAGCCAAACGCATAAAAAGCATAAAAAGCATAATGACGTTTCCGACATGTGAACACTGGGTCAGAGCTTCAGCTGGTAACCTGAAGAATCGATTTTCGAAGAAAAAAAATTTCAAAAAAGCATAAAAAGCATAAAAGGCATAATTTTTATTTCAGAAGCATAATAAAGCATAATTAAGCATAATAGAGCATAATTCAAGAAATCCAGCTTCTACTCATTTTTTGTCTTCTGCTTTTGCATGAAGACGTGCAAAAGCGGAAGACATGTGTGTTACACACAGTGCTTTTGGTTTCGTAAACCAGGAAATGTACGAGCTGTGGAAACCGAATTTTAATTAGTTGGCGTCGAACTAATGCAATAAAAACTGAGTCTAAAATGCATGCGCAAATTTCCAGACTCGAAATACAAATCACGGTACCAAGAATTGTTAGCTTTTAAACGGAAACGGGGGTTTGAGATTTTTAATTTTTAATTATTTCATGTACTAAATGTAATTACAAAATCAATAATGCCGAAAGTCACCGCGACAAATAGATTGAGTCAGTTTAAAGACAAAGGACTTGTGGTAAAAAGTGGTTTGTTACAATGTAGTTTATGTGACGTAAGTATAGAATACAAAAAAAAATCCACAGTGGATAACCATTTAAATTCGGCAACTCACAAAAAACACTCAGGTAAGACGTAAGACAATTCACATTAAGTTAATGGTTAATGATTAAAATGTACATATAAAAATTAATCTGAAATCCTGATTATAAACTATAAACAAGCTCTGAATCTGTTGGTTGAAAATTTACAGCTAGTCTAAAAAACCAGCCAGTTATAAAAGATGTAGTAACAAATAAATGGAGAGAAATGGTTCAAGTCTTTGTTGCAGCTGGAGTTCCACTCAAGTCTTTTAATAATGCTGGAATAAGAAAGTGGCTCAAATCTCATGTCAAAACTGGAGAAACATTACCTTGTGAAACTACTTTACGTCGAAATTTAGTTGATTTAGGGGTAGATGATTTTGACACAACTAAAGAACTCGTTGCTGTAAGTGTATTTTTATTTTACACGAAGTTTTATACTTGTATGTAGTATGGATAAAGTAAACATATTTATTTCTCAAAACTTTTATCAATGGTATTATGTTTTTACTGTGCGTTTCAGGGAAAAAAGGTGTGTTTAATTGTTGATGAGACATCTGATCCTATGAATCGAAAGATTTTCAATATTCTCGTCAAGATTTTGGACTTTGAACAAGAAACTAGACTAGCCCGTTGTACTATTATTCCTAGTTGTGATCACGACATAGTTGCCGGAGAAGTCGTGAAGATACTCACTGATTTAAAAATTAAATTCGAGGATTTCTTGGTGCTCATCAGTGATAATGCGCCATATATGATAAAGGCTGGAAAAACTTTAAAAGGACTATGCAAAAAGTGAGTATGTTTTACTTTAGTTTTTATGTAACCGCAATTTGGTATTGTACAATTTTTAAATATGGAGATACATTTGTTTGGAATTTTTTGTTTACCTACAAAAAAAAATGTATTATTAATGTAAAAATGTAACATTTTTTTCTGTAGTTTAATCCATTCTACCTGCTGGGCTCACATCCTTCATCTTGCTTCGGAAGAATTAAGAGGAAAACTGGAACTGGCAGATTCTTTCATTTCAGCAATGAAACAGTCTTTCACAAAATGTCCATCACGTCGTAATGAATTTTACAGTGTACAAAAGTGCTTAGGAGTAGAACCAGCTCTCCCTCCAGTACCTGTTCTTTCGCGTTGGACAACATGGCTTGAGACCGGTAGTTTTCACTATAAATATTTAGAATGTGAAATCAAATGGTTGAATGAAACTACGGATGATAGTCCAGTTGTACAAAAACTACAGAAAATTGTACGAGCAAAGGAAGATGAACTAAAACAACAACTAGAATCCATACATTTTATTTATCCTGGACTTTCATCAGCAATTAAGGAACTTGAAAAATCGCAAAATGCTGCTAGTGACGTGTGGTTCTTGTTGAAAACTGTTGAAGGGTTACTGGAAGAAGTAGGATTACCTTCTGCAAAGTTGAAAAAGTATTTTGAGAACAAACATCCATCATTACAATTTTGGAAAGATGTGCAGTGCCTAGATCCTAGAAAAATACCTCCTAACTTTAACTCTCTGCCCGATTCATTGAAAAAAATAAGCCCAGTAGACATTCCTCCCGAAGAGATTATTAAATATAAAATTCTGAGTCAACAATCACAAGTCACAACACCAGGAAAATTTTGGAAAAATTACAAAAGTGAATTACCGAATCTTTACATTGTTGCATGTATTTGTCTAAATGTAGATCCTACAAGTGCACCTGTAGAACGTAGCTTTTCTTATTTAAAAAAAATTCAGAGCCCTCAGAGATTAAATATGACAGAAGCAACTCTGTCTTCTCACCTCAGAATTTATTATAATGCTGAAAAAAATACACAGGACTAGAATTTTACTAATGATTGTGGCATTATAAAGCGCTAAAAACAGATAAAGCTGATACCTGTGTAAAATAGAACATTTTTTTACGTAATTTTAAGCCAAAAATGAATTTTTAGTGTATTTTTGTTGAAAATTCCAAAAGGCATAATAAAGCATAATGAAAACAAAAAGAGCATAAAACAGCATAATCTGAGAAGCGAAAAAGCATAATTTTTTTCAAAAAAAAGCATAATCTGGCTCACCCTAATGATAACTCAATCTAATTTCTCTGTGTACTCCGTGTGCACGGCATATCCATTACAATTGTAATTTGAAATGACATTGTCGAGTATGGAGTATTGTACATAATGGAACAATGCAATATGCAGCTGAACAAAGTACAAAGCACACGGATGTTTTACATGTTGTAGAATATTATTATGTTGTTAGGAGTTTGCATGGATTTTTATGGACACTGGCAACTTCCAACTGGCACCCTCTAATATATTATGATGATGAATGTCCATGCGATTATTACGATTGTGTACCAACTCATTCATCATTCTTCATTCTGTTGAACTTTGTATGTTGTATATGTAATGCATATTAAATGGATTGTGAACTACAGGAATTCGTCTTCTCCCTACCTTAAAAATCACCCACACAACTATTTAACAGACACACACACACCACACACTCGCATAAAATATTATGTGATATCACATTTGTTCCTCATCATTACTTATTACAATGTCTCTACTTGTTAATTTATCTCCTTTATGTTCGTCCATCGTCTATGTCTTGATTCTTGCTCTATAAACTAAAACCTGAATGGAAAACAAACCATTAATTTATTGTGTGTGGGTAATCGGTAATTGGATCAAAGATGAAGAGTAATGAATAATGAAATGAACTAGTAGGTATTTTAAACCATTACATTATAGAAAACATCAACTAATCCATATTTTAAATACAAACGACGGTGCAGGATAGTAACACAGTAAACACAAAACACAGCAATTTTTCATTCGCATAATATTTGTTCTTCAATTATTATTTAAGTTTCAAAAATATTTCTTTTGGCATACAAAATTACAAACATTGTGTATTGGACAGGTTTAAACCAATCGATAATCGATAAATTCTAGGTTCTAGGTTGCTTATAAAATTTGAGCATAGATTATAGATTATAGATATACATTTCAAATCTCCAAAATATTATCGTTGCTGTTGATCGAGCTGTTATAATAATATAATGTAGGAAAATAAAACCAAAAGAAGAACAGTGTAAAAAAAAGAGTATGCTTCTCAATTCTCAAGTGTAATTGATATTTACAAATTATAAAAAACGTGCTTGATATTTGATATTATAGATGCATGTTTCAAGATCCTTCGAGAACAGGAGTTCTCATACCACTCACATGGGCATTGGCATTGTTATTGCTACTTGATGCTTGAGGTTGGCTGCTAACAAAATCTACATCTTCCAACTCCATCTCATCATGATTTCCTGTGTCATTTCCATTATTTAGTCGATCCGTTTCAACAGCATCTCCATCTTCTTCCATTACAGTAGTAAATTGAGAGGCAAAGTCTTCGGGGATTTTTCCAGGGAAATGCTTCGTCACAAATTTGAGTATCGAGTATTTACTAAATTCTTTTTGAGCTCGAAGTCCCCACGAGTATCGGTAGTCCACTTCATCCGACTCTTTGACTTCTTCCACAGTCAAATACATTTTGGATACGAATTCCTACAACAAATATTATTACACATTGTGAATTGTGAATCAATTGACTGTACATTTTTATTTGTCGATTTTTGTTTGTATTTGGAATTGGGAAATGTTAAATTAATAAAATATGAATATTTTTACACATACTTGTTTTATGAAACGATGAAGATCCTCTCGTTTCTTACAAATCAATTGATTAAGACTTAAGTCACTCAAAATTTTCCAAATGGTTCCTGCATAAACAAATTATTGAAAATAAATAATTTTAGCTTCATTTTATGTTTTGCAGCATAACAAATAGCAAACATTTGAAAAAATGCCTACATAATTTATATTGATTGACAATTTGACACAAATCTCGTCAGACTTAAATTAAATGAGTAAGGAAATTTTTTTTATCATAGTCAGCATCACAACAGAATTGCTCATGTTACTTTTTTCACATCATTTGAGATAAAATGATCTATTTTGACGTTGTTTAAAATTTAAAAGGAATATAAAATGTTAGAAAAACAATAAAATATGAAATCTCATACCTTCATCGATCGCTCGTTCGAGCATAAAAATAACAGCTAATATTAGATACAAAATGGATCTTTTATTTTCCTCTTCTAAATTTTGAACAGCATTGGCACTTTCTGTAACCATCATTGGATATTTACTCACGAGAATGTAACTGGCATATCCTTTGAGTCTACCACGAGATTCTTCAATTCCTAGTAAATTTATCCCGAATTTCTATTTATTCACAAAAAATAAGACAATGAGTAACATTTACATGTAAATTAATTATTATAATATAATTTATAATTATGTGTGTATGTAGTATGTATAGATGTAAAAAATATTCACCTGCTCCAAAGTATCTTTAATTTTATCCATGACTTCCGGAAAGCAGGTTGTTTGAGCATTCATTGCATGTTTTACAATTTCTGCTCTTTTTATGGGTAATTTCTTATGTTGCATCAATAGTAAGTAAAGAAGAGTATTTTGAACCATTTCATCCGTACTTAAAACTGGACCTGAAATTTCTTTCAAAGGTCTCTGACTTGTTTTTGGCGGAGATTTTTGTTTTGTTCCTGTTGAACTACCCGCACTACTCCTTTTATCTCCTTTTCTTTTACTTTTTGAATTGTTTTGTTCTTCTTCTTCACCATCGTCACTAGTCTCAACCTCCGCCTCTTCCTTTTGAAATAAGTACCAAAGGAACATTAGGGTTAAAATGTATCATTAGAAATCAAGTTGCAGTTTCATTATATTTTTATTTAATAATTTGGATATTGCGACATTTGAAATAATTACCTCGGATGATGACGGCTCTTGATTGACTTGAGAACGAGTGTTTGTCTCAACTTTCACGATTCTATTAGATCTTCGACGAGGTGGCATATTTTAATTTTGTCAGTCTGGGACCTGGAAAACCAAAAACACAATACATTGAATAATAACATAATTGGAAATTTTCTAAATATGGTAATACATAATACATAATACAATACATTGTAGATTGTAGATTGTAGACTGAACAAATAAATAAATGTAAAGATTTTACGTACATGCAGGGAGAAAAATAGAGATACACAGCGTCAATTTTTGATTCTACATAATATTTAAAGTACAAAGTATGAAACAGACTGGAATATGAAATGAAAGGATGTGTCTTTTAAAAGTCCATGTGAAAAATTGTTAAGCTAAAGAAATTTCTGTAAAAAATTGATATCTCTTGGTTTTATTGTCTCATTTTCCTACTACTATAATAATATTGATTACATAAGTACTTGCATAAAAATCTTTGGAACCCATCATACATAACAATGTTTTATATAAATAATAAATAATAACTATTAAATATTATGCACCCGTAAAATAGTATTCCTTTTAACACCAATCATCACAAAATAAATGTGGTTTTTTACATAAATAATATTCATATGTATAAAAATCATAATGTTATATTATTTGTTTTATCATTTTATATTTTGATAATTGATTGTATAATAATATATTTTTAGTTTAGGTTAAAAGTTAAAACACTGCAAGAAGAGCGAATACTCCGTAGAGAAGAGCACATGGATAGGCGACTAAAGGCTGTTGTTTTTCCATTCGTAGTGCTGTTACAAATAACTTGGAAGCAGAAAAGGCACACCAGAGAACAGACAATATGGACAAAATAGTTCCAATGATTCCTTGTAGAGACAGGAGAAGATTCACTCCCGCTAATCCAACCATCGGCAAAAGACAATATCCCAAGACAGACACAGTCACCCCAATAGATACTCCGGCGATACTCATCATATTTAAAAGGAAGTACATGGACACACAAGAAATAACTCCAATTCCATAAATATATCCAAAATGAACTTTCCCACTAAGGAGCAGGATAAATCCAAACATTACACAGAAGACGACAGGACCCGCTAAATCTGTATCTTGAAGGATAGTTGCATCCGTTTTTCTCAAGGGATTGAGAACAGACTTTGTCTTTTCAAAAATATGATAAGGATTTATACCAAGTTCTTCTAAGAGTGGAGGTTCATCAGCAAAATTTCCACCAAACCCCGTACCACCAACATCATCACTAGCAACACCACTTCCAATCCCGATTCCCCCGTCCAAAGTTTCTGGAGAAGTGGTTGGTGGTACATAATAAGAGGGGGCTGAAGATTGTATATTATGTCCACTGACACTTGGATAAAAACCACCTTGTTGTTGCTGCTGATGTTGATGTTGTTGTTGTTGGTGTGGTGGATTTGGTGAAGGTGCTGGATTTCCATAATCAAAAGATTCAAATTGTTGCTGTGGTGGTTGTTGTTGAGGATCGTCAGGAAATGAAAATGAAAAGTCTCCTCCTCCTGCTCCTCCTCCACTCCCCCAATTATTTGCCATTATCACAGTGCGTGTGTCTGACTCCGTTATAATAATAATCAGAACAACAACAACAACAAAATACTTACTTTTTTTCTTTCTATATATATTTTATTTAGAAATATGAAATATATTATTATTGTTTATTCTCCTCAATTAAAATAATGTACTAATGACTCATTTGGCTGTGTATGTATGAGTAATAAATAGATAAATAAACTTGACGATGCTCTGGTTATATATTTGTACTGTCTGTTTTGACTTTTAACTATATTATGTTCACATATTTTGAGATATGACTTGAGGAATCAAAAATTGACAAGAATCTACTTTACATGATATAACAATACATTTAAAGCTGTTATTAATTTTAAAAAATACCTAAGTTTACAAATGACATATGGAAAAAGCCAATAATTAAATTTACTGTTCACAACGGATAAGAAAGACCGTACAAAGTTTTTTTTGAAATGCAAAGAAAAAGTATTAACTACTACAATTAAATAATAATGTAACTTTTACATCAACTATAATTATTTTACTAGCATAATTAAAGTATTTTGTACCTGTTTTATTGTAGAATCCAAAAATTCAAAGAATAAATATATTCCGACTGCCGACAGCAATTTTATGATTAATGATATTTTAGAACTAGAATATCAGTTTTTAAACAATTAAATTCTAAACAATGAAGCACGGTTCAAATGGTAGGTAAATCCACAATTCGCACGTAATTGTAATTAAAGTTGAAGGAATAAGTAGATTAAAAATGACAACAAAAATGAAAAAAACCAGCAAAATTTTTTGTGACAAAGGGTCAGAATATATAAAATTTTGCGCTCAAGAGCTCCAAGGATCAACACAAATTCTTTGTTTTGTACATCAAGATGATGCATTGGCAAAAAAATAATGTATCAAAAAGTACTATCGAACGGTCACTGGATAAAATTAATTGCCTGTGTGTACTTAAATATGTTGCGTGGAAAATATATTGTTTTTTTATGTATACTGATTTTCCAAGCTATTTAACATGTTTGCGTGTCTACTCTCTAAAATTAATCATGCTAATGGATGTTTTCGTTTTTTCTGTTTACTATTTACAATTTACTAGCAAAATAAAGTGCATAAAATAAATTGAGAGAGGTAAAAAAGGTGACCATGAAATTTTTGTGCATAAAAGCATAAAATGAACATCTGCCTTTTGCTTTCTTCGTGTCCTTTGTCCTTTGCCCGTAATTAAGAACTTTGAAACTTTGTCCATGCAAATTGCGAGACATGTACAATGTACATAATATCATGTAGCTTTTTACATATTTTATCTGGGTCATTTGACTTTTGACTGCATTAAAATGTATGGGACTCGGAAATCGGAACTCGGAGACAGCCATTTCATGTTCCATAAATCGTTTTTTTCGAGTTCATATTATTACAGAGGAAAAGACGAAACATAGAAATTATGTAGGGATTAATTTGCAAAGCACTGGCAAGGAACAAGTTCCAATCTTTCTCTGCCTTTTTTTCCACAAGTGAATAAAGATGGAGAGGCAAAGTGATGAATCTCGATTCAGCATCACACTGAAAGATCTTTTCAAATCATACCTGAAAAACACAAGTCTACATGGTTTAAAATACATTGGCTATGCCAAAAGTAATTTTTTAGAAAGGTCAGTTATTTCGTTCATTCGTTTTATTTGGTATAATATTTTAGATTCTTGTAGATGGTCAAAAGTTTAAAAAATATAAAAGTCGCTGATTATTTTTCTTGTATGTACTTATTTCTTTCTACCAATAGATTATTTTGGACTCTTGCGTTTACCTGTGGAATATTTACTGGCATGTATTTAATTACAGACATTTTTAACAAATACAATACGAATCCAGTTATAGTCTCTTTCCAACCATTTGAAACACAAATTAATGAAATTCCATTTCCTGCCCTTACAATTTGTAACATGAACAAAGTACTCAAATCCAGAGCGGACGAATACACAAAGTACGTCAAAAGTCAAAATACATTCATGATTTTCTCCATGTTTTCAGTAATTGAAGTTTTGTTTGCCTTTTTTTTGGTTTCCTTTTGTCTCACATTTAGAGAATTGAACGATACGTCAAAGTTCCAGTCCAAACCAAATCCAACAGCTGCCGAAAAGAAACGGAGGAAGAAAGCACTAAAAAACATGTTTTATCTGGACCACGTTTGTTCATCCACAAAGAGCTTCAGTAAAATTTTCAACTTTTCACTTCAGTATGGATTTGTTCAGTTGCCAAATAGTGCGGATATTTCAGGGGATGAGGAAGATCCTCTAGCGTCAACGAACAATGAAAATGATAATTTCAACATGGAAACATTTGCGGACGTTTTTGGTGAAAGAGCCGATGTCAAGGAATTTCTAAGTCATGTTAGCATTATTACTTAAGCATATATTAATCATAGTATTACAATTACTTATGCATTTCATGATTTTCCTTTGGAACCATATAAAAGACAAATGAGATGCTCCTTTTGCAAAAGGATAAATTGAAGGATAAAAATGGACTTGATTTTTAAATTTGAAGGCTTCGCAACCTTGTGAAAGTATGCTGAAATTGTGCATTTGGCATGAAGAAGTCATCGACTGTAATGAGATTTTCAAGCCAATTGAAACAGATTTTGGGAAATGCTGCGTTTTTAACATGGTTCCTCCCACTCTGCTTGATACTTTAAAGTAATCACGCATGCATTGAATATTTAAAATTTAAACATTTCTTGAACTCATCGAGAAGATACATAATAATATGTTGACTAAAATGATGCACAGGAACGACAGCAGAGATGATCCAGCTCAAGTTCATGAATGGGCCAAATGGAATGTGAATAAAAGAGGTTTGATCATGTCAGATGAAGAATTTTTAAATTTAATCTACCCTCGACGACAAATACGAGCGGGAAAATCTTATGGACTTTCCTTTCTTCTGGATCCGAATATGGAACAATATTTTTGTACGACCAGTGACTCGACTGGTTTTAGAATGGTCTCACATTTGCCCATTGAATTTCCACAAGTTGTTGATTATGGAATAGCTATTAAACCTAGAGCTGAAATTTTTATTGGAGTTCGTCCTGTGAGCTTTTTACACTTTGAAGATAAATTATGATTATTATTGCACATAGAATAATCACCCTTCGCTTCGCTTAGGGAAGAAGACCAGGTTTCCTATAAAAGTATCAGACTGATGTTCACAGATTTGAACTTCTGAGCGCACACCAGCGACAAGGATGACAAGCCCTTAACTAT
>JAQGBH010002218.1:0-25762 GCA_034698265.1 Sminthurinus aureus | reverse complement strand
GATATTTTAATAAGATTTTAGTGAGATTTTCGACCATAAACACATTAGACACCACAATAATATTTTTTTCTGAGGGAAAGTACTCTTTTGTGAACCAAGTTCAAAGTAAAAAAATAAAAAATAAAAGTGCAAAAAAATAAAATAAATTTTAATGAAGGCAACATTATAGGAGTATTATTGTGTATCCGTAAACAGTAAAAAAATTCCAAATTGCATGTAAATAAATATTTTCAGTGACTTTTGATCCTCTAAAATTACATAATACATTACGAGTGGAATCTGCAGCAGTGGACAAATACAAAATACGAAGGTGCATAAGTACATACAGAAGCGGGCGAATAGGAAATAGGAATAATTGTACATGCAATTCCTATCCGTCAGCTTAGTTTTCTCTTGCTGTTTTCATGATTGTCCATATATTTAAACAAACCTCAAAAATGAGAATCAGCATACTTTTATTGTTGTGTCACTATAGTCATCATTCATCACCAAAGGCGAAAATCTAAAATACACATCTACATAATTTTAGTCCTAAGTCATAAGTCATATGAATGAATAATACATATTGTTTATTGTACACACATGTAATATTCTTTCTTACATATAATATTCTGTATATTATGTGCAAGATATTAAAAGTACATTGTAGCTTGTAGCACATCAAGTTGATCTATAAAAGTCGTCAGTAGAAAAGGGAATTTTGCCGTGTGTGCAAAATTTTGGAGCAAGCTGTCCATTGCTCACTATTTACATTTTACATACATAAAGAGGCAACGTATTTATGGGGATGAAAATTGTGACGTTTGGTGTTTGATGAGCTAAACAACAAACAATAATAAATAGCTCTCTCAACTCACAACATTTCTGACCTCTGAAATCATCAAAATGGTCATCATCGTCAATCGTCAGCATTCTGTGCATCCCTCGTCACGCAATACTCTATATATATAGTCTATGTATTTCATGTTTGATAAACCTGCATATTATTTTATGACTTTGTATTAAACGTTTATCCTGGTTCTGAATTTATTTCTGCACCTTCAGCATGATTTCGTTGTTCATATTTCGTATTACGAATATTATGATGTAGATTGTAGATTGTAGTATTTAATATTTTATGACATATTATATAGTTTCTTCTCCACATAAAGTTTATGTGGAGAAGAACAGGATGACATGTAGAAAAATCAATGATAATAGAACTTATTGTGAAATCCAAAATCCAACAATTGCACAATAAAATCATCAGTTTTCCTGTTCGTTCAGAATTCATAATTTTTCCGTATTCCGTATTCAGTTACAAAAACATTTGTCAAAAAAAGACTAGAATCAAAAAGTCCCTTTAATCCTTGCTATTTCCACATTTCTATCCGTTTTTTTTTCAGAATCCAGAATTCATACTGGAAAAAGTCATAGAATACTTCTCTCACAAAAAAATGACATTCAAAATTCAAATTTCAAATACTTTTTGTACATAATATTCGTTATTCACTGGAATGTGGATTGAATTGAATGGAGGACAGAAAAAGACAAGGAACGTGATGAGTAATGATTGATGACGAATGACGAACGACGACCTGCCAATACATACCAAATAATATTATTATGACTCTTAACCACATTAAAACTTGAATGATGCAAAATGAAAGAGCTAGAAAAAAAGAAATGACCATTGACCAACTGGTGAAAATAGAGAAAATGAATGAATCTTAGTTCAATTTGAAACAAGAAACAAACAGGGTTCTTGAAGAATGTAGATTGTAAAATCTGAAACATTTATGGTGTGTGTTTGCAGAAAAATGTACGGAGAAATTTGTTTGGATTTAGTGTCTCCGATAATTGGACTGGCGTGGAATTTTGTGTTGATTCACTCTGCCAATTCCTCTGAGCTCATTTGTCTTAAATTCCAATACAAATGATTCAATCCAATCATTTCTCAACTGACAATCAGAGTTTGAAAGTCTTGCATCATATTAAAAAATATCAAAGAAATATCTTACATGAAATTTAAACAAGAAAATAAATAATACCAAAAGAAAAAAGCCACAAAGACAAAGAGAGATTTGAGACTCGACTCGAGAATCGCGAATGAAACGATGAAGAGGAATTCAAAACAGGAAACAGAAAAAGCAACAAAGTGTAAACAACCGGACGGTATAAAATGGCTGACATGACCTAAAATCCACACTTTGTCAACTTCTCTTCGCCACTGTCCACTGTTGAACTAAGGAAAAATTTCAAGTGTAAGTGATTTTTCATTTCATTTAAACAGTTGTTGCCATTTGAAATTTAAAATTTGAAAAGTAAATCGTGATTCAAATATCAAATCAAGACGGATTTTTAAAACTTATTACACTATTATTATTAGTTTTTTAAAAATAGTTATTATTATTGAATTGAAAATTAAAAAAACTTGACTTGATTTTTAAATTTTGTTAGCTGTAATTTTTTTACATTTTGAAATATCAGTATTTTCTGCTAAAAGTTTTAACAGTTTTAATCACAATAATAATTATTGTATTTCTTTTGTGCTTTTGTGTATTTTCAGTAAAGATTTACAAGATGAGTGTCCGAATTGGTCTGACCCTCTTGTGTGTCTTGAGTGTCCTCGGATGGACACTCGCAGGTGACGACTACTCACCCGAGTATGAGTCAGACGAGTACAAACATCATCACAAACATCATCACGATTCGTATGAAAAGGATTCATACTCACCCGAATATGATTCAGACGAGTACAGACATCATCATCACCACCGTGAAAGATACGACTCTGATGAATACCCAGTGGAAGTTGTCGTTGTCCCAGTTCCCGGACAACCTCCAGTCCAATTTGCACCACAATTCTATGCTCAACCACCAGTTTTCGCTCAACCCCCAGTTTTCGCTCAGCCCCCAGTTTTTGCACCAGGCCCTTATGCTCAGCCTCCAGTGTTTGCCCCTCCACCTTACTAAATAGTCATGGTAAGTTTTGAAAAAATACCATAATTATTATATTTCTCATAAATACTTTTTACGGTTCCCAATAAATGTCAAAATCCTGAAAATTTCACTCTTTTTCGTGAATTTTGCATTTTTGCAAACGTATGTCGAAAATCGAAATTGAAAAACAATTTAAACTAACCGCCTTTATTTTTTTTTTTTTTTAAATTTTAGGAGCAGAAAATTTAGTCAAAAAAAAGTCATCGTTTCTTCGGATTAGTCAGCTTTTCAACTTTTGACTTTTCACTATGTAAAATGTAAATGCAATTTTTGACAGTAAAAAGTAGAAAACCTTTTATATAACAGATAAAATACCTAAAAAATCAAACATTTTTCCATTTTTCTTCCAAAACAATCAAGTGTTAGTATTTTAAACAAAATTTCCATCAGTCATTTTTATTACTACACAATAAAAAAAATACATGATAAATAATAAGCAAAGCAAAACAAAGCAAAGAAAAATGAATAAAATAACATTAAAAAAATATCCATTACATTGAAAATTGAAATGGATCAAAAAAATTATAAAAAAAGAATTCAAACTTTTTAATTTTTGAAAATATTATACTTTCACATTTATTCACATTGTAGCATAATATTCTTAAAAATTTGCCATATTTTTGCTCGGATAATTTTTTGTTGCGTCTTTCTCAGTCTTATTTTATATTTTCACTCTCTCTCTGTTTTGTATTAA
This sequence comes from Sminthurinus aureus, assembly GCA_034698265.1. Lineage (NCBI taxonomy): Eukaryota > Metazoa > Arthropoda > Collembola > Symphypleona > Katiannidae > Sminthurinus > Sminthurinus aureus. The sequence goes on along the minus strand of JAQGBH010002218.1, from coordinate 22,086 downwards.
GAAATTTCCATAATTTTCATCTTAAACTTTCCATTGAATTCGTATTTTGTATCTCAGTTCTCTGTTCTCATATCACAATCAAATTTATCTGCTATCATGGGAAATGGTAATTCATTTTCATTTCAATTTTCACTTGCATTCTCCACTCCACAGGAATTCCTCTGATCTCTGATCCTTGCCAATTATTATTATTGATTAAATATTATATTATTAGAAACGGCCTGCTGCCTGCTCGCTGCTCCTTTAATATACATTTTATGCATCTCATACATAATATTTAATATTATAATACATGATACAAAATAATGTGCATTTATCAACCATGAAAATTCTATATTCTGCTTTATTAGTGTCTTGATGACTTCATTAAAATCGGATCAAAAACCTTTGCACAATATATTATACTCTACATCCTCATCTATGTAATACTCGTAATTTAATACTAACTTCAAGATCCGTCAGAAAATAAGAAATCACAGAATGCTGTGTATACAGAAGATTATATTTTATAGAGTACCAAATCATAATTATGTTTATGCTTTGTATTTTGTGCAGTCCAAATCTCAAATTCCAATGACTATGCATAAAATATAAACAAGTAGAACAATATAAAGAATGTTTCTCTCTTTATGCAAAATCAGCAGGATCAACGATTCAATGTATTTTTAGAGAAGTGTGAAATGCAAAACAAACTTGCATAAGAATTTGCCTTGTTTCTTGTTTCATTTTCATCATGAATTATTATGAATTATGAATTATGAATTATGAACAAATGTCAAACGCCGTACTTATCATTGCAAAAACAGCAGCGAAGTTTTGATGTTGGTGTCGTGTGAGGTGTGAAATGTTAGATTTTAGACTTGAGTGATGAGGTGAGTAAATCGGAGTGAAAGCGGATGATTACACATAAATAATAGAGCAAGAAGCAAGAAGAAGCTGAGAAGAGTCGTTTACCTACATTGAAGAAAAAGACGCCATATTTTGATAGAGATAGAGAGATGAAATTCCAAGTGTTGATAATCCAGAGGAAATGATTTTTACATGAGAGATTTGAAAAGTGAAAAGGAGCATTTATAAAGGAAGTGAAATAAGGAAAAGGCATGAAAAATTCAGACTTGAAGTAAATATTAGAAATTATAAATAGGCTGCTGTCCATATGCACTTTCCTACGGTGGATTATAATTTCTAATACGCTGTAGCATACAGTGCAGACTGCAGAATATACCTATGTATAGAATATGGAATGCCGAATGTAGAAGCTTATTAAATTTTAAGCCGTTCATTAGCCACTGAGCACAAATTCATCTTTTCTGGCTGATTCTGGGTTCTGTGTGAAATGAGAGCAGTTCAATATTCAACTTTAATCTTGTACTTTCTCTCTCTCTCTCTCTCTTTCTCTCTACCTTTTTCTTTGGCTTTCTCCGGTTTGAATTTTGAAACTGAATGGATCTTCTGGATGTGTAATGTGTAACGCATCGAATATATAAATGAACTTGCAGGCTCTACATTCTACATTCTAGAAAGTAGATACTAGATACAGTGTATAAAATGTAATACAACATGTATGATGTACGTACAAAAGAAGGAGAAAAGTCTAAACTCCAAACTGCAGCTTCTTGTTCGAATGTTTCTGTACATTTTGCATGCACATGTTTGTACATTAGTAAATTAGTATACTTTGTTATTTAGTATGTAATGCACATTGTGGATTGTGAATTGTGAATAGATATGCACAAGCTGGAAACTGGAATGAAATATGGCACGTTACAAAACTCACAACTAACACTTCATCTTGTATGCAGTATGCAGTAAACAAAGTACAAAATACAAAATAGCAAGTGCACAGTGAACACGCAAAACAAAATATTATGGTAGGTTCTGAGTTTTAAGCATTGAGTTCTGAGCTTTGAGCTTTGAGCTTTGGGCTTTGAGATTGCAAAAGTGGGAAATGGTAAATGAACCACACAGAGTACGGAGAAACTTTTCATCCATTCAAAAACCAGAAACAAACAGAACAAGAAACAAACAGAAGGACAAAGAGAAAGAGAAACATGCAGAGAAATAGAGAAATAGAGTGCTAAGTGATACACATAATTCAAAGTCTTGTTCCATTTTACGCCAAACTTGAATTTTCAGACATCACATTCATTCTCGAGTCTCGAGTCTCGAGTCTCTAGTTTCTAGTCTCAAGCCTCAACTCTCAACTCTCAAGTCTAGATGGAAAATTAATGTGTTTTCCTTTCAATAGTAAATTCTCCATGTTCTATTCTCGATTTTCCATCCTCCATCCTCCACACATTTCCTGTTTCACATGAATGTCTTGTGTCTTGTGTCTAGTAAAATTTACACTTTACACTTTGTGATTTCTGGTTTCAATATGATATATTATTTCCACTGTCATCAATCACTAGTCACCAGTCACAATATAGTTTATAGTCTATAGTCTATAGTCATTTGTCATTGGTAATTAACTTATTAATCACCCTCATTAAAATGTGTACAAAAAGTAAAAAGTATATTAAAAACTTGTTGTTTTTACCATCGAACTACAAACTATAAACTGCAAACAACAAAGAAACAAACAAACAGCAAACAACAAAGAAACAAACAAACAGCAAACAAACAAAACAAATGAAAATGCAGTTAAATTAAGCCCTCTTCCAGCCTGTGCACTTTTTACATTTTAGATCCATGAAGAAGACTGAAACTGGAACTGCGACTCATACTCGAGACTCGAGACTCGAGAGACGTAGATACTAAAAGAACATTACGTTTTACACTAAAAAAAATATGAAATTTTTACGTTTTTGTCCATAATATATCTCTCTTAATTAATGCAAAAGTATATGAGATCTGAATAAAACAGGAATTTTTAGTGCCAGTTTTCCGGTGGGACAGATGACAGACAACGGATTAAGGAAGCCGGAAAAAATCCAGAATCCAGAATCCATGATCATGGACAAACTAATGGAAATATAAATATTGTATTTATGCTGTTATGCTTCATACCAGAAACCAGAAAAGTAGAAACATGTTCACTTGTTTTCTTCCATCTAAATATATTCTTAATTCTTACAGATGATATAAATATTACATAGGTCCGTACATTTTGTATTTTGTACACTGTCCTTTTTTTGTGGGTGCTGGTGACTGGCAACTGACAACATAAGAATATGGAATATGGCATACGGAACATATGGAATATCAGCACAGAACCAGAATCAGAACCAGATTCTAGATTCAAAAATATGAGACTTTTTTTACTAATGCACTTTCTACTTTCCACTTTCCCTTTCAAACCTCATGTCATGTTTCATATGTTTTGTTGTCCCTGTCCTTTTCATTTTTGCTCTCACTTCCCATTGTCATATTTGGTACTTTTGGTCCGTCTCCTTCTCCGTGGCTATTTTAAATATTATGCATCTGGTGTATTTTGCATTTTTACATTCCTGTTATGATCACAGTAGTTTTTCTTCTCCCTTCCATTTTAAATTTTAAGCTTTTCTCACACACAAATATGTACATGTATAACTACTGCATTTTAAATTTTAAATTCTAACTGGTAGATTCTAGCCAGTAGAAAATACAGCGTAGGTGTGCTATTTTTTTATAGAATATATAATGTACATTTTTGTACGTAGAACGTAGAATGGACTGTTGGATTTTGAATTTTTCTTCAGACCTCCAGTTTTCATTTTCCATTTTCTATTGTGTATGAGCAAAAATCTTGAGTCTTGAGACTTGAGATATTCATGTCTTTATATATTTAGATTTTATAAAAGCTATAGCTGCACGTGTACTCTTTAGTAATTCCATTTCATTTTCATTCCTTTCCATTTTCCCTGCCATGTCATGGTATGGAAAATGGGAAATGGGAAAAGGAAGAAAATTCAGAGGTCTAAGCACTTTTTGTCCCCCTGTGCATTTGCATTATGAATGAATAGAGGATATAGGACGGAAGATGGAATACAAGATAGAAGAAGAAAGAAGAATGGTGAATGGAGAATGGATTAAATGTACTTATCTAACTGTGCTAGTACTCATGCTTAGATAATATAGAATATAGAATATAGGAGATAGAATAGAATGGACCCCCAAACACCCATTGCCCATCTCCATCTCGTCTTCCATTTTACCCAATATTATTATATAATGTCTGTATTGTATTATGCTTTGTAATATATTGTGGATACGTGTGTTGGTGTTTGTTATGCATGTATTTTGTACAGGATTATTAAGTCTAGAATATAGAATCTAGAATCTACATTCTGGAGTCAACTGTCTCAAGTCTCAAGGCACAACATCTTCCTCTTCCTCAAAATACAGCATTACATTACATTACACGACATTGTCAAAATGAAAAAATAAAATAATAAAAAACCAAAACGGAAATCAAACCAAAACCAACATCTTTTGAGTCTTGAGTTGTTTCTCTCTTCGGTAACCTGGAAACTGGAAACTTGGACTGAAACTGGAACACCGGAAAAGTTGGCGTTGGCTACAGGAGGAATGAAAAAGGTCACTGGAGAGATATCCAAGAAAAAGGAAAAGGATTTGAATGGTACAAAATACAAAATACAAGGTACAAAAGATGCAAGTAGCAGATATGAATATGAATATGAATATGAATATTATTATAGCTGGCTTAGCTCCAGTTCCAGTTCCAGTTCCAGTTGCAGATTCAACTCCGGTTCAAAAGCCTCACTTGTACCTTGAAACCTTCTTGCTTAGAGATACCCTTGACTGTACATTGTTCATTGTGCATTTTATGCTATATTACATACACAGTGCAGAAGCTCTCAATAATAATTGGAATTTGAATTACAATAGGTTGAACATTGAACATTGAACAGACATGAAAAATGAAATATCTCATATTTACAATTTACATTAAGTACATTTCATTTGTAGCTGCAGAATTGCAGCCGGAGTCTCCACATCAGTTGAACACAGGATCAAGGATCAAGAATCTACATTAGAATTTTCCTGCAGTCAGCAGTCAGCAATCTCTGATAAAACATGAACTATTATGAAATGTTTTATATATATAGATATGTATATAGGAGTAGAAGAAATATCGACTATCGACAATTGACAATTGACAAGTCAACAGAAATTTATTTGCTGCTCTTTGTTTCTTGATTCTATATATATTATTCTATATAGATTCGAGATTCTAGCTTTTGTACTATGAATTATTATTGTGTTATTTTAGCTAACTTTGTAATTCGTGATTCATTTGGCTCGACTATACAGATAATAAATTGCCTGTTTTTCTTACAAATATAAAGGGATGAATGATGACAGTGTAAATATTTAAGTTCTAAAGTCTAAAGAAAATCTATAGAATCTAGAATGTAGAATCTAGAATTTGGAATCTAAAATTGAAAGTGGATGTAAAATATTAGTAGCTAAATATTCTGCATGTGCAATGTGCAACGTGCATTGTGTATCAGGGATAATATTTATTTACAATATTTAGCTATGCCAAACACCAAACATACGCCATGTTTCACATTCCAATAAAAGTTGTTTTCCTTGTTGAACCAACCAACTTTGCTCCATTTATTCCTTTTAGATATTTCATTCAGTATCTATCATTTAATATTCAATATTCAATATTCAGCATTTAGTTCAGCTGACATGCCAAGTGTGTGATTTTGATTTTGAATATTTCCCAACTAGGCAATTTTCCATTTTCCAATTTCCAATTTTCAATTCATCAGTATTAAATTTATCATCAATTCACAATTCAAAGGGAGTGCGGATACTTGGAGTTCGAGAGTATCAAACAAATGAAGAATGGAAAGTTCTTTCTAAGCAATTCTGTATACAGTGTACAGTGTACACCAAATACATATAGCTAATACCTATGATGACTGCATGCTGCATATTCCATATTCCATTCTGAATATTCATAATTCACAATACTCAATACTCAATATTCAATTCTGAATGATTGAATGAACAATGTCTAAGAATGAAGACTCACAGCCTTTCTGTTTGTATAGCATTAGAATTATAGAATTTGTGGGCTGCGTTACATTGTATAATAACTAATAACAATTCACAATCCATAAATTTTTCTTTGGATTGTAAATTGTAAATTGAGCTCTCATTTCTTGTTTATTTTGTCATGAGTCAAATTTAATATTATAATATTCCCATTTTACACTTTACATAATAAATAATAATGTATAGGACATTAAAGAACTTGAGACTTTAGTTGAGGATTTTGTGGATAAAGAAATTTCACCATAGACCGTAGTCCATAATCTCCATTCTCCATACTTAATAAACGTATCCAACTTTTGTAGACACAATAATTACCATGTTTTTTTGCATTCTTCAATCGACAGAAACTTGAATCTTGATGCTTGATGAATTTGTGTATGTACACTGTACATTGTAAAGATTTCCGTTCTATATATTTCATATTTCATACGCCAAATACTGAGAAAAATGAAAAATTCAATAGATTTTCATTCCTGGATTCTGGACTCTGGATTCACTGCCTTGTGTCTTTCGTCTTCATCTTGGTCCTCAAATGTGTTGTGTTTGAGCACGGTGGAGGATGAAAGATGGAGAGTTTCTGGAGTGATTTATCATTGCGATGATTTACTGATAACTGATATCATATTCACTATTCAAGAGATAGAATCCAGAATCAAGAAAGTGGAAGAAAAGGATGTAAATATATTATGTCAAAGTATCATAAACACAGATGCACAGTGCACAGCTCCTACTTTGTACATTTTACATTGTGCAGCACGCATCAGATAACTTTGAATGATAATGTGTGTAATACATAAGTGGCTGGTTCTGGTTCTCGATCGTTATGCTTTTGATTTTTGGTAGTTCAAGTCTGGAGACTGGAGACTAGAGGCTTGACAGTCTGGGGAGTCTAGAATCTAGAATCTAGAATGTAGAATCTAGAGCCTGGAGAATTTTAGACAATTTTAGATCAAGTTGAGAGTTGAGTTGAGTTGAGTTGAGACATGTGAATCTGAATTTGATAAATTGAATCCATCTTCCTCGGGTATTTTGTCATCGTCATCCTCAACCTCATCCTCATCCTCATCCTCCTCGTCCTCGTCATTCACAGATAGACTCAACTTTATATGTACTTTATTTATACTTGATGCACACACGAATATTATTATGCACGGTTTCTAGCATCTACTGTATATTATACAGTATAATTTTTCAGCATGTAGCATACGCATTTTACATACCTATAATTTTGGATTTTGTACACACATGTCTTCAGTCTACAGTTTCCATTTTCTATTTTCCAGTCTCCGTTTCCCACAGTGTACACATCATTTCATGTATCATGTGATGAATCATGTTCATGTGTACTTTCTGTCACTTTCAGTTTTCCGTCTACAGTCTACATATTCCTAAAATCTAAAACAGTTCCTAGTTTCTAGATCCTAGATCCTAGTGGACGGATGGATATAAATTCAATATTCGATTCAATTCAATTCAGTCCTTGGTTGGATCGCTTCAAGTTTCAAATCTAAATTTTACGCCATGTTTACTCTACATTCTACGTTCTACATTCATAATCCGGAATTTTATACCTTGTGCTTCAAAAGCATATAGCGTAAAGTCTATAATATTTTTGCATGTTACAAAATGAAACATAAAACATAAGACATAAAACATTTGTAGCGTATGCTTGACGCTGAATACACAGATTTAGATTTACGGACTTTGCATGGTAAATTTTATATTTTGTAGACTTTAGACTTTAGACACATTAGACATTAGATACGAGACACGAGACAAGTAAACCCGTATCAGCTGATGGATGACGGATGACGGAAATTACGTAATACATATGCATATCAAGTTGCAAAAGTAAAGTACGGAGAAACTGGGAAATGTGGAAACTGGAAACATGTTTGTCAAAAGAATTAATCAATGTATTCAAACTTCAAAATTCAAAGGAACGACGGATACTGGAAACTGGATACATGATAGACTGTAGATTCTAGATTGTAGATTGCAGAATCTATAGATACAACAGATCAAGATGGAAGATCAAGTGACGGATAGATAAAAGAGAATAGAGAACAGAGACAAAGTATATATGAGAAAGATGAATATCCGACAACCAACAGCCAACAGCCAGCGTCCGGCATCTCACACGCTCCTGCGGCTCGGTGCAAAATAGTAGACAAAACTGAAAGGAAAGCACATCAAACAGTATTTAACAAGGGAGAATTCGGATTACAAGACAAGAGTGGAAAGCGGAAATATGCGTGTACCGTATATTCTGTATACATTAATTCCAGCTCGATAAATACGGGTGTAAATGATCAACGCCAATGTGAATGACCAAGGTTCATAATGGCTCATGGCTTTCAATTTTCAACTTTCAACACTTTCTCCATGGCCTACCCTTCATATTGATATTCATATTGATACTGGTATTGATGCGCATCAAAGATCACCGATTAGCGATTCATTTTACTTTCACTCTCACTGATTACTGATTACTGATTAAATGTACTTATAGCGGACTCGCAATAAATCTGACAATTAATAACAATTACATGATTACAAGCTACAAAAACAGGAGCTGGAGCTCTTTTCCTTTGAAACCTTGAAAATTCCTCACAATTTATTTTCATTACTCGTGTCAATTGCCAGTTGGCAGATGGCAGTTGTCAATCCATCAATGATTGAGCTTATATTTTATATTTTATATTACACTTATAAAATAGACTTCAAATTGGATAAGAGATTAGATTAGATTAGAGTTGAGCTGAGCTGATTGAGAACTAAAGACTGAAGCAGAGCAAATCCAAAACCAAAGACAAAAAGACAAATACACAAGTGCAAGTGTGAGCTGTGAACATGTGAATGGAAATTCGGATATCTTGTCCGTTCTCCGTTGTCAATTGTACATCGTACATGGTACAAGAGAAAAGGTATTCACAATTCAGTAGTAAAACAGTGCCAAAAACACCAGACACAAAACACAACGCACCACTCGGTGCAGAGTCATGTAATGTACTAGACTGAGATACGACGGACCTGAGATTTCAAAGGATTTTCCCTGCTTTTGCCAAATGCCAAATGCCAGAAATATAAGATTTATGAGCTTACGATTAGGATTAGGATTACGCATAGGAGGACGAGGACGACTACGAATTGCGAATACTTTTGCGTCTCCTTGAGAAAGAATTTACAAGCTGGTCCTTTGGTCCCTTTGGTGAACCAAAAACCAACCCAACCCAACCCAAACCAAACCAAAGGAAAAACAGAAGACAAACTTCCTTTGGGATTTTCAACCGAGCCGACCAGAAAATCGGAGGGAAGAGAAAAGAGAAAAGAGAAGCTCTACATTCTACAATCTGTAGTACACAATAGGGGTACACCCGATGAAATGTAAAAATCTATGTAAGCTTACATTGTGGTGTAGATGTAGACTTTTTGCTTACATTTTTACATGAAAATGTAGCTCGAGTGATGGACTAATTTTTGTATAGGGTCAATATGATTTTTTTTACAATTCTAAAAATTGTTGTAAACTTACATTTTTGTAAATGTAAAATTTTGTAAAATTTAACCTGCTCCAACTTTAGACCATCGCAAGAGACATCATTTGACGCACGAATAGAACAGGAAAATTTACATTTACATTGAAATACAACGTTTACAATGGTTTTTACATTTCATCGGGTGTACCCCTATTAATTATTACACTTGTAAATAATATGGTCTTTTATTGTGAATTTTGGCCTACGAAAGTAATTACGAACCAGTATTCATACAAAGTTTTTTGTACTTACGAACATCTTTTGGCTTCCCCTCTTTTTGAGAAAATTATAAATACTCGTTTTTAGCTGTGTAATCAAATGTATATTTGTACATGTTTGTATTTGTAATATGTTTGTAGATTTATATTCACAATTCACACCACTCAAAAACTAATTATTCATCCAAGCCTATATAAAAGAAAAGATCTGATAATAATATACTGTGCTGTACAAAACATGTTTTCCTTGCGGTCCCTGTGAGCAATGCAGGGCCTGGCACAATGATATAAAATACTGTAGATCGGCAAATAAGTTACTCCCGAAGAGTAAGACCGTAGTCCGTATTGGGATACGCTGAATGTAGCCCTGGTAATTGCTAAAAATAAAAAGTCTTGTAAACCCGTCAAAACTAGTTTCTAGGGATTCTCCGTGGTTTAGGAACCGAATACACCACCCGAACGTTTGAGTGAACTTGATAAACATTCAGTGGGGAAATTCAAAATGTATAAAGATCAGTCAACGCTCAACGCAGTTCAAAATTTCCCTAGCACCTAGCATGTTCAAGAATATCAGAGAGGATGAAAACGTGATTCGAGATTTTACGATTGGCCTGAGTTATGAGTATTTTTAGTACACGCCAAAATTAGTTTCATAAAAATAATCTGTGCGTGTTAAATTTTTTCCAGTGATTTCTGAGGCAATACATTTCACCAATTTGTAATTCCAAAAGCAGTTACCAAACTGTGAGCTGCATTGACCTTCACCACCCTTGTGAATAAGATATTCCAACATTTTTGTAAACATGAATTCTTTTGGCTTTGGATTTCCATGATGTACTACAATAAGTGTACGGTTTACATTTGTTTGTTTAGCCCAATAGTTACTATGAATGTCACAGTCAACAGTCATGACGATCGAATCCTCAGGTGATGCATTATAAATATCAATGCCGGCTTTTGTATTCATGTTAAGTGACAGACAATCTTGATTCTAAGATAGTGGAGTCTATTGTGGCCAACAATGATGCCTCTACTTCCATTTAACTCTCTGAGTTGCTACAAATTTTTGAATATTGAACTTGTGTTCGCTGCCCCATGACGAATCCAGTAATGACATGAGTTGCATGCGGATCGATGTGATCGAAGCTCATAGATGCCCAATTCATTCTATCAAACGGATCCACACATTGGTATGCCCGTGCAATCACTAGTTGTATGAGCCCCATGACATGAGAAGTTGAGGTTTTATGCACTTACTAAGAATGGTTTTGAAACATGCTGATGTCATGTCCCATGATACAAAACCTCCATTTCGGATAAAAACCCGAATTTGGGCAATCCGGGTATTTTCTGAAAAATATGCAAAACATGAAAATTGATGTAACAAATGAGTAAACATCAGACGACACAAGATTTCACCAGAATGCTACATTAATTACATTTACTACACATCTGAAATTCATAACATGCGCTGTCACCCCACAGCGAAATGTCATTTTATTTCTTTTGACGTTGTTATTTTTATTGCTCTTTGGTAGCATAAGATGCGATGCTCAATAATTGCTGGTCGAAAGAACATCGAAAGCAACAATGTAAAAAAACTAAAATGACATTTTGAAGAGGCTGAAGCGTTTAATTTCATTCATATACATTTGTTATTGACCTTTCTAGGTTACATTACTACGTTCTTTTCAAAGAGAAAGAATCCAGAATCCCGTTTTCATACGTTCTAGTAAAAAAATTTGTAAAACCACGACAATCGTCGAGCCAGTCATCACAATCCAATACATATTTTTGAGGGATTTTCAACCAATCCCGCATGTCCTGGTATCCTGAAAATATAGACAGTAACCTATTCCATTCGTTTCTGTCCCGTTTGGTCCATTTTTTTTTGAAATACAACACCACAAAAGTGTCTCCCCGATTTATTAGCATTCTAAGTGTATTATTAGAAGCCAGGGAGTTTAATTTTAAAGAAAAGATCCGCTTGTGGATTGTAAGAGACTCTTCGACTTGTGGAAACTTTGTTGCAATGACTCTTTCTACGGGATATATTTCAAATGGCTTACCATGGTTTTGAAGATAAGTAAGAGTGTCAGTGACATTTTTAAAATCAGCGTCACCAGAACCATAAGAAACAACACTGCTTGCCGTTTCTGATCTTAATTGCCTTAGTTTTTGAACCCATGTTGTAACATAAGATTTTATGATGGCAACTTCAGGAAATGGAATAATGTCAGCATAGCTGCTGGTCGCATTCAAGTACTCATTCAGTTCAGTTTGAATATTATCTACACGTTCTAATGCTTCATTTATATTCTGACAAATAGTAGGATCAATTGCTAATTTTGCTCCGGTACTTGCAGGAGACGGCGGTCTACGTGATCTACAAGGTTCAGTAGGACATGAAAGAGTAGTGAGAGGAGACCTGGATGTCTGTCTAGCACAAGTGATTGAATTTGGCGAATCTTTAGTAGTTTATATGCAAAAGGAATTTTGTAAACCTTAAGTTGCACGTCTACATCTCCGTGGGTGCAGAATGGGTAATGCAGCGACAGAGGTTATTGGACAAACAGAAGCATCGATGTCGTGGTCTCCTAAAACGTACTGTTTGCACAAAAGTAATGAATTCCGAACCTCTTTGACGACAGTTCAATCATGCTTACCATTGATAGCGTAAAGGAACGAATTTGCTTGTTGAAAACATTGAAGACATTGCGCACATACTCCGAAACTATTATGTCCTCTAGAAGCCGGACAATTTTCATACCAGCTAGTGAAACTCCATTGGAATCTCCATGGCTGCATATTCCCCGTGTAATAGAAGATGTATACATTAAACAATAAGTGAAATCTGATTAGGGTCTAGTCCTTGGGCTTTTGATGGTACATATTTCTCAACCAAGGGCTGCGGAGTCCACTCAAAAGATGAGAACAGATCCACTCGCTTTTTATTTTCTACAAAATTTACACTTACAACTTAATCACACGGACACCAGACGTCCTTACACTGCTGTTCCAAATTCTGACCTATTGAACTTTGAATGTACGTATGAGAATAGGTTAGGAGTCGAAGTAAACATCTTGAGAAGAAATCATCATTTTAGCAACTGATTTCAAGACTGCACTTGGTCTTACTTGACATTGGGTGTTATTTCCGTCGCGGTAAAACGAGGGAGTGTACATTAAATAATAAGTGAAATCTGATTAGGGACTAGTCCTTGGGCTTTTGGTGGTACATATTTCTCAACCAAGGGCTGCGGAGTCCACTCAAAGGATGAAAAAAGGTCAACTCATCTTACCTCAATTTCGACAAATCCGTTGTCGAGCACGGTAAAATCACGAAATTCGCTAATTAAGAATTTACAGTCTTTCTGTATCGTCGTTGAGTGGCACAGAAAAACAGCAATTAATAATAAAAAACACTTTTTATACTTCATTTTGTCCATAGAAAATATTTTTTCTTGCCCTTCCACTTACGTAGCACGTGGAAAGAAGGAAAGAGGCGCATCACACCTATGTGCAATAAGTAATGAATTCCGAACCTCTTTAACGACAGGTCAATCATGCTAGCGTATTGATAGCGTAAAGCAATTAGCTTGTTGAAAATATTGCGCATCTGCAATGTCTTTCGATTTAATTGTGTCCAGTGCGTGAAATATACTTATTGGTAAAAAGATGAAGCTATTCCAATTTTTCCTTCTCTGATTCACTATGCGACTGCGGGTTTAAAGCTAACATTTTATCAGTAGTTCGATCTATGGAATTGTCTACATTTCCTTGCTCAAATGTTAAGGGAATATTAGAATTTTCAGCGTTATCCATAATTTCAGTTGTTTGGAAAAATTCACCTGCGTGATCCTCCATGACAAATTTGATGGAACAGTCACAGTTATTAGTCTCTCCAGTTGTCATTTTTCCAAGTTTAAATGTTTGTGGAACAAAAGATTGGGCTGAAGCAGTGCATCTGTTTTGGGACAATTTGAATGCAACATGTGCTCTAAATTCATGTTTATGTTCTTTAAGAGCATTGCGGAGATCCTTGAACCACTTGAAAAATATTTTGTGATTAATCTAAACAAGGTACAAACAAGAATCAACAAATCTGTTCTGCAATAAATTAATTGATTTGAACAATTTGATTGCAAGACATACGTTTGAATGGTAGTCGCCGTCCTCATCTGTGGGTTCCTTGATTACCCGTCCCTGGTTTCTTTGATTTTTTTCTTATAAAAAATTAAAAACACAGCGATTTGTACACTACCGTACGAATAATCATGCGAAAAGAAACTCACCTGTATAACCTTAAGGTTTGAAATCCAGTGTCTTTTGAGAGAAACTGAAATGTTATGGAATAGTTAAGCACACTTGTGTGTTATCGGAAGGTAGGGGGGCCTTTTAATAAGATCGTTCTATTGACGTTTAAATACACATTTTTTCTGCATCTACAACTGCAAATATCGGTCCGTTGTACTTTAGTTTACAAGTCGATTCTTCTGTCCTCACCATAAGGTCAAAAGTGTCCGCCTCAAATAGGGTTAAATTTGTATTCACAGTAGAAACGACAAATTCCAAGCCGATACTTGTCCTATTGTGGTCCATGATACAAGACTTGAACATTCCAAGATCCAACAGACATTGATCTCCACATGACATTGTGTAATTTAGATATGTAAACAACCTGTCATCAAACTCATTTTTTTCCATAGTTTAGCCGTGGCAGCGATTTGTACACTATCGTACGAATAATCGTGCAAAAAGAAACTCACCTGTATAACCTTCGGGTTTGAAGTCCAGTGTCTTTTGAGAGAAACTGAAATTTTATGGAATAGTAAAGCACACTTGTGTGTTATCGGAAGGTATGGGGGGTCTTTTAATAAGATCGTTCTATTGACGTCAATTACTTCATACTTTTGGTCAATTTGGGCTCTGGATGTACAATTGTACACTTGTGTTAATTGAGTATAGTTATACTCAATTAGCACAAGTGTATATCATGAATCACATAATTACTGAAACGTATAAAACCTGAAAAAACGTGAAATTTGAAAGATCAACAAATATAAAATGTGAAATATTATGTATTATGTGTATTTTTAACAGAATCGCATTCCGAGATGTGGACACAAGATCATTCTTGGTGCTCCTTATTCATCCGTTAAACGTCAACACTCAAAATTTTGAGTGTCTTTCATTCCCTTTCACTCAAGCATTTGAGCGATTGTTTGGGTGAGTGTTCAAGCGAGTGAAAGCAATCACAAAAGATTTTGAGTGTTAGATGTCCTTTCATTTCATTTGAGTGAAAGATAAAAAATTTGAGTGATGAATAAGGAGCTCTGGATCTATGTAAAAACAAGGCCTACGAAATGATAAGGCCCGTGCATTGCCTATCTTTTGTAAAGGAAAAAAGCGTTCCAGTTCTGACCGTAACCGATATAAGATGGCAGCACGCAACGATCCTATTAAATATGTGTAGATACATATAAGAAAATAGGATTGTTGTGTGCTGCCTCTCTCTGCTAGCGTCGGCAAAACCGGAACGCTTATTTTTGTTTTATGCACGGGCCTTATCATTTCGTAGGCCTTGGTAAAAACTAGGCATGAGTGACATAAAACTGCATGGGTAAATTATTATCATTATTATCGTCCTGCAGGACTCCTGCATTACATTTCACATGCAAGTTTTTTGTCTTTTTGCCTAAAAGGTATTTTTTAAACACATTTTTACCTTAACGGTAAGAAGCATTTAACATTTCGTACTTGTATTAGCATGTGTTTATATGAATGGGAGAAGAATGGTGATTACCAACCTGGCGTGCTTAAATGGGTAAAAAGTCAATCCACACTGTAGGGAGAGATGTACATGTCTTATAACTCAGTGTCAGGTCACTGCTCACAGTGACGGACAGGAACAGAAGTTTTGTACAGCACAGTATATTATTTGAGACTATTTTTTACATGAGAATGAAACTTGACTGAAAAAGAACGACTGTTGAAGATGAAGAGGGTATTAGGAGGATAGTAACTTTGAAAATTGCAAATAAATTGAAACGTGTGTTGACTTGACCATGTTGCTTTTTTATGAAATGTGTAATATGTACAATGTGCATTTTTTAGGCAGTATTTTTAAAAACAAAGTATTTTGCTTTAGTAAATGATAAAGTGTTTGAGATGAATCGCGACGAATGAATACGATACTAAAAACTTCCTACTTACTTAATCATACCTATTTTATTGTATGAATTTTACATACATGTACATAAATAGTAAAAGTGTGTAAATATTCCAGACTGTGAAAATGTTTGCCTATATAAATACAGTTTAATGTAAAATGTAAACACAAAATATTATATCAACAACCAAAAACAAGAACGGATAAATAACCTGTAAATATATACATATAGATTACCGAATGTCAAACGATTGACAAGAAAGTATACATAGAAGATGGTATTAGCTAAAACTTTAAGATATTCTGAATTCCGAATCACTATTAGTTTAAACGGATACACAAAACACTAACTTCAGAAAATACATTCTATGATTGGTCATTTGTCTCTACGAATAAAAACCATTTGTTAAATCCGCTTCACAATACTCTACTCATATATGTATACTGTATACCTAAATTTGGCATTGCTGACTGCTGATTGATTGTGATTTGTGCTGCTGATGATAGTATTATCTATACTATGTATTGAAAATATTGAAATGATACGACTAATAAAACAAGAAAAAATGAAAAGGAAATCAAAGGAGCAAAATGACTAAACTTTTGTTGTTGTTTTTACCTGTCAAATTCCTTGTAAGTTGCATCGCATAATATTCAAATTAGTTTCCAGTTGTCAGTTGTACCATCTTTTACACACTAGCAGTACATACATGCTCATAAAACTCATTGTTAAACTTCCATACATGTGTTTTGTGTTTTCATAGACTATACCTATTGCCTATAGTCTCAAAATACATTATGCCAACTACAAACTACACACCTCCATGTCGTCCCTCTTATGTCTATAAAATACATATTATGAATCATCATATTTTTCCTTGTGCCATACGCATTAAAGTTGTTTACCCCGAGTCCAGTTTTTCATGCATATTATTACACAATTGCAGTGAGATTTTAAACACTATATCATATACAAGATACAAGCATTTTGTGCACATTATTGAAGCATATTGAAACATTTGCCTATTGTTTTCAGTGCTCTCTCTGGTACATTGTGTTCTCCTATATAGTCTAGATTGTAGATTGTAGATATACTTACATGTAACATACATAATATATTAAACTGCTTCCAAAGTCCATGAGAAAAATTATTACGAAATAATAGTACAAAAAAACTAATGTTGCAAAGCAAAAGTGAAGTTCTCGTTGCTCGTCGCATATAGTGAAATGTGTACTGCAGGATAAATACACTCGATTCCCAAGTCTCCTTCAGTATTTCATTCAATGACAATTCATGTGCCTATATATTATGCTATATGCTGCACACTTCTCTCTAAACTCTAAAGTACATAATATTCCATCATTCAACTGTATATAGCTAAATAATATATATTCCATCATCTGTTTTTGCTCATGTACTTACGCACCTATGAAAAACAACACAAGAATATAAGAATTCATATCAACAATTTATCACAAAAGTACTTGAGTTCAATTTACACAGTGTAAAAATGTGTGTTGTAGTTATAGCCTTGTAGTTTGTACGTGTCCAATTTCTAATGTTGAATGTCCACTAGGAAAAAACAACATCATCTCCGTTGAGCTCTTCTCTGTCCAACATCCAACACAACACCTCGACGTAGGAATCAACCAAAAATTTAATAAAAAGGTACCAAAATTTATCTTTACAAAATATTTATTGTTTCATTTTTGATAGGACAAAGTACAAAATAATTTGATTTAACTTTCAAGTTCCAATGTTTCAATTCACTTTCTGAGTGTGTGGAGCAGCTTCATGTTTAAAATTTAAAATACAAAATGCAACAGTGTCAAGTGTCAAGGTTTGACACTTAAAAATGAATACGATAAACCACACGTTAACCGTAAAAAATTTTATTTCAATTCCACAGGTTTAGTATTTTGAACTGAGGTGTGATAATTAAAAAGAGAATAGTTACAAAAATTCCTTGTTCATCGTCGTGTTTGGTTGGTGTTTGATATTTCAATAATATTTCAACACGTAACTAAAGTTCAAAATGTCTGGACAATTTCGTCAACTTAATTTCCCCGATCGAGATAAATTCCAAAAGGACAATGAGCAAAGAGCTGATGGTGACTTTTTGGCTGATTTTCCTCCGGGTCCTCTGGATTTATACAGAAAAGTTGCATCTTTTGACTGGAAACAAATGAAAACAACAGTTGAGGATGAAAAACTCTTACGATTTAAGGTAAGCAATAATCTTCGTCTTTACATTTTCCATTTGACTTTTGTCTTTTGAGACGATTTTGTTTTAATTAAATGAAATATGATTTGATTTTTATGTTGTAGCATCGAGTATGGAGTATTTTGGAGAGGGATCCAGTTTTCTCCCATTCTTCAACAGAGCTCAGCATGGAAGAAGAGAGACGAGTGACGATGGCACGAGTTCTTCGTGTATTAGAATATGACTTTTTGCCTGAAGATGAATTAATTGGAGATCCTCGTTTGGTACTAAGGCTTTTCAAATATCAAATCTATTTAAACTTTAAACTGAATGTATTTTAATCTAAATTTTCAATGTCTGTAAATTATCAATATTTTGGCTAATCTTTTTTTTGTTATGTTCCTTTGCTTAGAATAATGCCTTGATGGTAGCCTTAGGTCAGTATGATTGGTCGTTAAGTGCAAAGAGGATGCTTCTGGTCGACTTTTTTATGAATGCTGTTCGAGGTCTAGGAACTGGTCGTCACTACGAGTACATTGAACAAGTCGCTAATCAACAATTATTCGGATGCTTCGCCTTAACCGAAATTTCACATGGAACAAATACTCGAGGTGCTGGTTCAATTTAAAATTCAAATACATAATTATTGATACCACCCACAATGCAACATCAAAATAATTTACATACAGTAAATTATAAATAAAATTGTGCTTGACATTTATTGTTGAATATTGAATGGACAGGTATGAGAACAAAAGCCACGTACAATCCAAGTACACAACAGTATATTCTTCACACTCCTGATTTTGAGGCTGCCAAATGCTGGGTTGGAAATTTGGGTGAGTTTTATAAAAAGGAATATTTTTTATAATCTTCAATAAACAATTTTTTTTTAAAAAAAAAAACATTACTAAACTGCTATTTGATTTGTTCAAAAATGTTAAATGTCACTGCAGCCAAAACAGCAACGCATGCCGTATTATTTGCTCAACTGTACACTCCGGATGGTCATTGTCATGGTCTTCACACTTTTGTCGTCCCAATTCGAGATGCAAAAACGATGGTGCCGCATCCAGGTGTCACAATTGGTGATATGGGAGCAAAAATTGGTCTCAATGGCATTGATAACGGGTAAATTGAATATTATGCACACACCACACACAGTTAAATTTTTAATACATATCACTTAATATCATCAATTTGTTTTATATTTCATTTAATAAATTTCATATTCTTTGATTTGACAGGTACATGCTCTTTGACAATTATGAGATTTCCAGAGAATGTTTACTCAACAAAACGGGGGATGTGACAGTAGATGGAAAATATGTTACTCCATACAAAGATCCAAACAAGAGATTTGGTATGTAAACAATAAATATAAAGGGAAAAGTATAATAATTCACGAAATTCATTTTAGATGTCAATACTTCTTTATTATTTATTTTAGTAAATAATTGATTTCCTGTTTATTTTATGAATGCAGGTGCCTCCTTAGGAAACCTGTCTGCTGGCCGTGTGGGTATTATTTGTATGTGTGTTGCAAATTTGTGTAAAGCTCTTCCAATCGCCATTAGATATTCCGCTGTTCGACGACAGTTTGGTAATGACGGTCAAGAATTGCCTGTGATTGAGTATCAAATGCAACAGTGGCGTTTATTCCCATACCTCGCTGCAACTTATGCCCTCAAAATCTTTGGTGATGGACTCTACAGAGAATATGCTCAGTTTGTCATCTCACAGTATTCCGGAAGTGACAAGGCGGATTTGGCAACCATGGGAGCCGAAATTCATGCATTGTCTTCATCGGGTAAACCATTAGCGGGATGGTTAGCAAGAGATACAATTCAAGAATGCAGAGAAGCATGTGGAGGACACGGCTATTTGAGAGCAGCTGGAATCGGTCACTTGAGAAATGATCATGATGCTAACTGTACTTATGAAGGTATTCATTTTTCTATTTTTTAAGAATCATTTTCTTTTTATTGGAATGGTTGTACTACAACCTACAAAAGACTTATAATTTTAAATTTATTATTGCAACCTAATTTTATTGAAGTAATTTCAATTTCTCATGAATAATTAAAACTTAAATGTGCAGGTGACAACAACGTGCTGTTGCAACAAGCCAGTAATTGGCTCTTGAGTATTTGGGCTAACCCAAAGAGAGAAGACATTCAAACTCCTTTAGGGTCTTTAACTTGGTTAGGAGACGTCAAACAAATCACAGCCAAAAAATTCCGTCCATCAACCGTTCAAGAATTAATGGATCCAGCCGTCGTTCTTGATGCTTACAAGTGGTTAGTCCTAATTCCTAACTTGTAAATTCTACAACAAATTAAGAATTACCTCATCAATGTTTACTGTAAAAATTACTAAAAGCTAAATAATTCAAGAGCATCATTTTATTTATTACTTTGTTTACATTTAATTTCACACAGGCTCGTTTGTTGGCTTCTTCAATCTACAAGTGAGAAATTTCATTCTGCTCTTCAATCTGGAAAGGATGTGTTTACAGCCAGGAACGATTCACAAGTGTATCAAGCTCGTACTCTGTCCTTGGCGTACATTGAGCACTATGTGGTGGATCGGATGAATTTATTTTGTAATCGACCAGATCACACTCCAGAAATTGCTGCAGTCCTCCGAAAACTTCTCCTACTCTACGGGCTTTGGAGTCTGGAGAAACACATGGCGATTCTGTACCAGGGAGGTTACACCCAGGGCCCCACTCCAGCCAACATCATTCGCGAAGGGATTTTGGAAATTTGTGTAGCTCTTAAAGGAGACGCTGTGGCTCTAGTTGATGCGATCGCTCCTCCAGATTTCATCCTCAACTCGGTTCTTGGAATGTCTGATGGTCAAGTTTATAAAAATTTACGCTCTGCCATGTCACAAACACCAAATGGATTAGAGAGACCCGAATGGTGGAAGGACGTCTCAGCAAAACTACAAGCAAAACTGTAAAGAAAACTAATCTTTTTTGCTCTAATAACATGATATGTATTATATTATTATTATTAATTATGATTACGCCTAGACAAGATGTGTGTACACATAATATATTTGTTGCACAAATATAAAAGTACACATGGATGAAAAGTACCTCTAATATTTAATATTATTTAATATTTCCACATGACAAAATTGTTCCCAAAAAAAATCAAGTAAGTACCACATACAAAAATCCACGTACAATTGACGTGAGTGTGTGAGTAAGTGAGTACGCAGGAGATGTTAAGATAATGCTCTGTGATTTTATGTAACATTTCTTATTTATATTGTATATATAAAGAAAAAACCTATCTAATTAATATGCGTAGATATTTTTAAATGTAAATATAAATTTTAGTCTTAAAAGTGTAGTGTGGTCAAAATATTTAGGTTGATTTTGTGATGAAATTCTATTCTTACGATTATGTACGAGCGTGTGGTTTTATAAAGTATAATTTATGATGATATTATAAGGATTAACGATGCGATGTGAAATAATTTTTATCCATTTCCTGTTTTTTTCAACGGGACATCAAAGCATTTACAATTTACAATGTAAAATGTGAGCATAACTTTTGTGCTGCGGGAATTCTCTGTCCTTTGGTTCCCAGTTCCCACTTTTGACTTTTGACTTATTCTTACGGTAGTTTATACAGAGACAAGTTGCGTTAAACCTGATTGTGAGACAAACTCGTTTTATTTCCGAAGGAGATATGTACGCAGTACGCACCAATATTTTGAGATACCTATGATTTTTTACTATGTAAAAGTTATCACATGAATAGAGAAAAGAGATTCAAACTGTAGCGTGAAATTCTGTTCAAGTTTTTTGTTTTGGTTTGTTATGTTTTCATTGTAAATTGACTTAAGCCGCAATCACACTGGAAATTCTGGGACCTGAAATTCTACGAATAAAAAACTCTCCTGATCAAACCGGTGACAGG
>JAQGBH010002217.1:0-25785 GCA_034698265.1 Sminthurinus aureus | reverse complement strand
GTGTATGTACATTAAAAACAAAAACAGAGCGTGTGTATATGTATGTATTTATGGCGTTTTAACAAGAATAACAAACAACAATATTAATTATTATTAATTAATTAATTAATAATCACAGTATGAGCATACAGCAGCAACGTTGCAGCAAGTATTTGTCCAAACAAATACATTATATTTCGTTACATTATAGATTGTAGTATATCATAATGTATTATATTATACATGTTTAGATGAACATGCTAATAACAATTTAAATTGTGGAATCACAGACAGTACACAATACATATACAATATTCCTCGTGAAAACGTCACCAGACACATCATATACATACATATACATATGTTCAATCATCTATTTGTATATTGTATTATACTTAGTATAGATAGATATCTTGTATATATTGTAGTAACTATTATGTATAGTTACTACATAGTAATAATTAGATAAATGAGATGAATTTGTTGGAGGAACTAATTCACGTTCATTCCATAATTTTCAAGAAAAAAAAAACACTGATTCCTGCAGTATATTTTCAACATGTCTCATGATCATTCCTTTTTTCCCTCGAAGAGTCAAAGTTCGCAAGGGAGAAAGTAACAACAGACTTCATTTCATGTTTTCATTCAATATTTTAGATATTCAACATCTTCGACTTGCTAATACAATTAAATAACCCATCCAGTTAATATTTCAAACAAAAAAGACTCCTTCTCACGTCGTACTTTAACCAGCATCTTCATTTCATTGATATATTATAGAGATTCTCGTTGAAAAAGAATGACAAGAAGAAGATTTGGCATGTAACATTAACAGTTGTTGTTATTGTTATTATTAATATTATTATTAGGATTTCCACTTGATTTGGATTGAAGCTGAGCAAGAGTTTCCAGTGTTTCATGGGTGGCATGTGCTTTCAAAATGGTATTTTCATATTCAAGCTGATTAATTCGATCCATTAATTCTGAGATTTTCTCCTTCAGTACTTCTACTTCTTCTCGAACTGCAAACATCAAATGACTCTTCACCAAATCCTGTAATACATTAAAAAAAAAATAAAAAATTCAATCAATGTTATACATTAGTCACAAATGGTATACAAAAAGTTTTCATGACATGAATTTCAATCCAACATTTTAAAGGAACATGACGTGTAGCTAAATTTATCCCTTCCTATTTCCTATTTTCTGCACAGACATCTTGACGTCTTGACCTTTACAAAATCTTCACTTGTTCATACTGGTATTTCATAGACACTTTATGGAAAGTCGAACTAAATCGTTTGACAGGACAGGATCACCATGTGTATGTTTTTATTACTACACATGAAAAAACAAATCGGATCATCTAAGTGAAAAGGGTTTACGAAACAGACGTTCTAGCAACTGCTCATCCGTTTTGACAGCATGAAACTTCCGTTCAATGTGTCGTACTTCTTCTTTCTTTCAATGCAGCACTATAATATATACAATTTCT
The DNA here is from genome assembly GCA_034698265.1 of Sminthurinus aureus. Classification (NCBI taxonomy): domain Eukaryota; kingdom Metazoa; phylum Arthropoda; class Collembola; order Symphypleona; family Katiannidae; genus Sminthurinus; species Sminthurinus aureus. The sequence goes on along the minus strand of JAQGBH010002217.1, from coordinate 24,311 downwards.
CTACCATGCACTAAAAGCTATTCCTGAAGGAATAGCAAGAAAGCTGTCAATATAATCTAGTGTTCGGGATCAATAAAATAAATAAATAATGGGATAAACCAAACACATTTGATGAATTTTATTTATTACACACATGCAAAAGACAGATGTGGCTTCTTATTACTCTAAAAAATTACGTACTTCAGCCAGCTTCCAGCTCTTGTAGTAAAGCCCAGAGGCCTACGTATGTCTTACATAACCTTTAATGTTCCCCCTGTTAAAAACTCTTCCTAAGACACACGCGACCTTTGAAAGTTACCTAGGGCAATTGACTTATAGTATGTCCCATTGTATGACGATAGATATATGAGATACTACAAGACCTTTAATAGCTTATTTTGTATTTGGTTTCAAAAAGCAAGATGAAGACAATAAACGTTGAACATACGTCTGGATTCTGAATGTAGATTTCTTAAGCTTTGCTAAAAATTCTAGACTTCTCTATACTCTACGCTCTAGACATTTGAAAGAGACATCGTTTTGGAGTAAATAGCACTGCACTCGAAACTCGAATGCATAAAGAAGTCCATGAATTATTATTTCCACCGTAAAACTTGTCGGTTACTCCATGAATTCATCCAAATGTCACCGAAAACGTACAAGGTACAATACTCATTTAAAGACATGACCTTGGTAAAAGTTTCCGAATAAAATTTAATTACATACAAATGAACTAATTTTCTTACACAAACGACGGACATTGCGTCTACGCTGTACCTTCCAACTACCTTAATAATTTGAATCGTGAGACTTTCACGAGAGATGCAGAGAAAGATCAAGAAACACGAGTAAAGTGAGGGTAATAAAAAGTAAACGTTTAACTGAATATTCTAGTTCTTCCGTTTCTCTTTGGTCTTTTGTACAGATTCCCATTAAGATCATTAGGCATTAGACACAAAGTCTATAGTCTGTAAACGACCAACGACCAGTATAAAATCTCATATGAGATTATACATATTCGGTAAAAACATGGTGATGACACATACTATATCTATCTGTATTCTACATCCTTATATAGACGTATAATAAAATTGTGTGTCTTGTGTCTAGACTAGACTATACCCTGTTGTTCTTTCTCTGGCATATTAATGAAGAATAATGCATGAAGAGGTATCATTTATTACACGCTCTATTAGCCTTAACAGCTAGCACATATACACAATACACAATGTACAGCTACAAGGGAGTAATTAAGATTCAATGACATGTATAACATTGAACTTGACTGTCCTTGCTTTCCCTCTATAAAGAACCGAATTTCCCGTGCAAGAAATGCAAATGAGGAGGGGCAACATACACACATACTACATACAATTTTGAACTGACCGTCTAGCAACGCAAAAAACCTTGACTGCCTTATTTGCTAGTCATGTATCATGTATTTTTTTATAATGACGTCGACTTTAATTTCCACTGGCTTAAACTGCCAGACAATAGTCATGTGAAATTTTGTACAATTTATTGTATAGAGTATAGTGGACCGAGATGTGAAGCACATATTACTTATACATTATACATATAACATACATAGATGAAACTAATCGCTTGAGAAACGAGAACAATCTATGTATATTTTTTTTATCAAAGTCTTTAGAATGAGCTAGCTGTAAAAGTAGAATGGCATGCACAAGAGATAATAATTACACGCTGAAGAATGATGAAGGTGATACCGCTATTTAAGATAGCTTCTTGTAAATCGAAAGATTTGAACAGGAGATATTATAGATACTACGTAGGTGACTCTTCTATTACAGTAAAACAGTATAATCATGGTCGTACGATGATAAAGTAAAATTACTACATAGATTACATGATTTCAGGCGACGTACAGAGTACACAGTGCAGAAACATCAAAGTAAGAGCTGTGTATACCACAATATACTGCGTATATGTACGTATTATGTATTATATACTGTACACGGGCGTTTGTCTGTCAACTCCATTTCCCGTCTTTCGTGAAAGAATATCTGCAAAATATACAACACCAGTACCCGGTACATTACTATTCCACGCACGAGTAGTGAGTCGCATAGCGACAATACCTACAGGCAGGCAGAAATCAAATAAACTGCGAAGTACACTCAAACAGAATCCTTCAAATAAGAGGAAAGGAGAGACTGTGTTGACCTTCATCTTCACGCACATGGCCTCAATTCGGTACTAAAAGCATTCCACTATCATCAACTCAACCTAAACTCCTGGAATCGGTATACATGTACAATGTACATGTACCTGCGACGTTCATTTATTGACATTCCGTACAGACGCATTACAAGTTCTCCCCTCCAGTAGGAAATATACATATATGTATGTATGTATGTATATATAGACTCTACTCATGTGTGTATCCCTCTTTTTATTTTTACACATTCAACATCCTATTACACACATTGAATATAAAAAACTCTACAATTCTGCAGGTTTTTAACATAATTTTTCTACTACGCATCAAATAGGACTTTTTGCTATTACTACTTCATCGTCCGCCTCAATCAATATAGCATTGTAACACGGTAGAATTTAACGAACCTGATGCTATAACATGTCATCATGAAAAATCTCAAATGTATTTATCACATTCACATGAAATTTATTCTGTATCCATTAGTAATGAGTACTTAGTACTAATAGTGAAAATCCTGGTTTGATATACATTTATTTTGCCATTTTGCCCACTTAATTCTCATACGTAAAATTCTCAAAACAAGGGAAAGGACTGAAAACGCTTTTATATTTTCTGCACGCGTGTAGCGTTTTATTACAAAGCAGTAGCAGTAACTACACCCTTGTCGTCATTAAAAGGAAAATCTTAATGAATACAGTATTACGGGTATTAAAGTCTGTACTTTGAGTAGAAATTATACACGAAACAAGTATATAATATTATACTTTATCCACTCAAATCTCGCTTAAATCACTGTGCAATACCCCTATTTAAATCAATACATGAATTCATAGAGCGTAAAAGCCTTCTACGTTTTCCCAACACGTGTCAAACAGGATATTGAACAACACCTATTTAATCTTTCACTCAAATGACATGGAAAGTAACGTCAAGTAAAGTACATATCTTATACTTTATACATTATAAATAAAACACACTACACATTACACAATAAATTACAGAGGATCTCCGACTGACAGATATCATTTTGAGGTCAAAGATCACTAATATTCGAAGTTTTCAAAATAGTGAAAACTTTTTTTTGTTCGTCATCATCATTATCACCTTCAAGTTACTTGGAAATTTTATTTGAAATGCTATAAAATATTATGATACCCTTTAAAAACAAAAAGAAAAGTGTCCCTTTTTATGGATATTGCATCGGCAATCACTAATCACAAAGATGAGTACAAAGGTCATGTATAGTCAGAAAACCGTTAACCTCAACGTGTTTTTTCTCCCAATTTCTCTTTTCACTTTACTTGAAAAAGGATCCATCAAAGAAAATGGTATCACTTATAACTTATATATATTTTCAAACTTTGAAGACATTTCAACATAAAACTTTGCAACGTGTTCAAAGTCAGTTTATATCTATTTTTATATATTTGGTATGAAGATAAAATATCCACTCAAAATAACTTACATTAGTATCTGGAACAAAGAGGTAACACACATCAAAGTCTTTCCTATGAACTTCATAAAGTGCGGATGAAGATGCTCGTCGTTTCTGAACAGTACCGTTATAAGTTTTGCTACTATTGTTATTGTTATTATTGGTATTAGTAGTATTGTTTCTCCGTGTTTGTAGAACAACAGAACCGTCACGACTCATTTTTACCTCTTAAAAACTTTGATCGCATCTAGGTTACGTTTTATTGCACAAAAGTTATTTACTAATACCAAAGATAGAACAAAAAAACAAACAATCCAATAGAAAATATGGATCAAGGAGAACGAACTATAGATGTGATTCCAAATTTATCCTCGAATTTCCTCGAAATCGTTTATCTATATAGTCTATAGCAATTGAAAATCAAGAAAACTTGGATTTTTATACAGGTGTATGCACACATGTACATGTTCCGAAAAGGAATGAAGATAAGTGTTTGTATAATATGTACAAAGCAATTTATAAAATTATACCCTGTAAACTGGAGATTGCAAACCGAGATAAACCTTGTGCACTCTTCAACTTCAAACAGGCAACTAATCATCTTTCCATGAATCACCTGCACCATATACCAGATACCTTGCTACACGAGTAAACCTAATGCTGTCGAATTGCGCGGTAGCTGAGATATTGACGCTTATACATGCTATACTTTTTACTGGATAATCAAAAGCTTTGTGCTCTTCAAAAAGTATATACACTTTACACATAGTAGAAAGTTCTTTCAAATTTGCAGGAATAGACGCAATAAATACATAATAACAATTACAATGGTCCGACAGTTTTTTCAATTTCCCCGTGTCTTCAGACTTGAGACTTCAGACACTGAAATCCAAGTAGTGTTTCAGTGAACAAACCAATTCACACACAAGTAAAATCGTTCATCAATTGCAAAAAAGGACATGACACTTTGATCTTAATTAATTTTCTACCAGTCTGCTGTTTGTTTACAAAGTCTGCCGCGGAGCTATTATAATAGTTTAAATTCCGTCTAGACTACTCGAGAAAAATACAGTGTTTGAAGTTTAGAGATTTTTTTTATTTAAATCGCGAGATGATCTAAAAGTAATTTTTGTTGGAAAACTAGTTGAAGAAACCAGAGCAATAATATTTTATACGATTTCATGCTTAAAGTAAACAAAATCGCAAACTTAGCTTAGAAACACAAATAAAATATCTTAATCTGAGTGTTTAATATACATATTTGCTCATAAATCTCCAATGATGAATTACGTCCATTATTTGAAAAAAAAGAAAAGAAGACAGATAAAAGGCAAAACTTCTTTTTTGTAGATTTTGAAAAAGCCAGAACTTTTTAATGCACAACACAAGACATAAACCAGTGTGTAATATTTATTTCTATAGTACATTTACATTTTACATCTATTATTTCAAGGTTTCAAAGCGTACAAGAGGAGTTCATAGCATAGAGAAGCACATTCATTGTTTTGAATCTGTATAATAAAATATACATCTCACACAGGTCATGCTACTAGTTGTATACTGATTGCAGAATTTTTCTGCCTCTTTCTGATACAATACAAGTACTACCTTGAAACTTGGGTCTTTATTCAACTCTAGATTCTAGCCTGCTCTCTTACACGCTACCCTGTACGTTAATACGAAAAGACGCGGATACAGCTTTATATTTTACAGATTAGATTTTTTTTTTGCATAAAACCTCTTTTTTTAAAATATATGTACGTGTGTATTGTGTATCATTCTCGTTTGCAAAAATCCATGCAATTTATACATAACATGGACCATTCGAATGATCATAATTTCGTGTGTAAATGCAATAAAAGAAATTCCTCAATATTTTTTGGATCCCCCATGAAAACGTAATAACAAATTTTTATGGTAGTTGCAAGTTGCAAACATTGCAATTTATAATGCTACGCAAATATACAAAATATAAACAATAAATCTTTATAAACAAGACAACATGAGAAATAAATGTAATATGGAATATAGCATGGATTTAAAAATGTGTATTTATATAATATTGTATACTCTATACACTTTTTTCAACCACGAAGATAATGACTGAAGATTTTAGAAATTTTCCATCATTCTTTGACTAGTATTGATAATTGGTAAATAGTAAGTTTTACTTTGCTTAAAAATTATAAACAAAATTCACCGTAAGGTTTAATACGCATTTGGATAAACGTTGACGTAAAGTAATCTCACTAGCTACGTTAATGACCAAAAAATTTAAACGTCAACAAATTACGCAACTTTAATATTTAATACACGATTATTATTATTATTGTTATTAGTTCTAGTTTCTATACAGAATAAAAAATATACATAGTATAATGAACTAATAGAAACCATGAAAAATTTAAGCAAGACATATTTATTTCCAGCGTATTGTAATTTTTATTTCGCAACAATAAGAACTCACTTCTAACTAATCTACACTATAAACTGTTAAAGCTGAATTAAATTTAAATCTCATACAATGTAATTAACATGACAAAAAAAAGTGAATTTATTTTTAGTCAACTACGATTTAGAATGGACGTGAGTATATGTATGTACTGTCTGTAGTTTTCCATAGACTACAGACACAGTTCCACTTTGAATAAAAGTATAAGAATAAATTACTACTTGGGAGTATTTAGTTTGGGAAACTTTTGTATAAATTCATTCTTACAGATTCAAATCCTTTACAAAGCTCTTTACTCTTTACGCAAATCCTTATAAATCAAATAATCTCTTGGAATATCGTAGAATTGAATGATAACATCTGTCAGTAGCAAAAAGAAATACAGCCACATTCAGTATTTGTGATCTCTCAGTCGCGTCTATGCTTTTGTCTAAGTAAGCAAGAAGACTAAACCCCTTTTTGTGCGCAAATATTCCCAATGATAACGTATTTTACAAATTCAGACACATGCAGCTGGCTGAAATGTATTTTCTTGTCTTGGTTGATTGCAATGGAAACTCACATATGATGCTATCCGAAAAGGTCAAGAACTCTCTGGATTTATATAAACTTGACAAAGTAAACGAAAAGTGCGAGAGAGAAAAAGAATATTTTCCCAGAAACCTTCAAGTAAATTTATACCGACGACAAAGTAAATTGTAAATGAAAACGTCTGAAGTATGCAATATGTAACTTTGTCCTGTCACTAAATTCCTCTTTTCCACGTGTCATTTCGTATTCTGGCAACAGAAATACAAATTCCTCAATTCAGAATTCAGATAACAAAAAAAATCATGTATCTGTATCTTTTCATAATCTATAATCCTTAAACTACTACTACATCCAAAATTCATCCAATTTTTTCTTTTTTTTCTTTGTAAAACTGAATTTTCAACTGTCTTTCCTACTGTATTCCATGAATATATTACTGTAGAAACATATTGATCATACATACAACATACAGTACAAATAACCCAGCTCATGAACTCATGAAAATCAATTCACGTGTAAAACTTTATTCTTTTTTCTAAGAAAATAAATATCAGTTTCAACATCTTTCGCTTCATACAGAGATTAGAGAATCAATTATTCAAAAGACTGAATCTGAATTCTAAATGCTTCAGAGTTACCTGAGTATATTTTCCATAGTTTTTCATAATCGCATTGATTTTTTTTTTTTTTTTTGCAAAATAAATTCACCGAGAAAAATAAGAAAAAAAGCCCACGTGGAAGCAATAAACTACTAAAACTAGTTGTCTACGAAGTATAAATGGTTATTAGACTCCTTTGTATTATGTACAATGCAAAATGTAATATTGTATTATGCACGTGCATATTCTTATGTGGGGACAGGTATGTGTTCTTTGACTTTGAATTATGCATTCATGTTTAAGCCAGGTTCATGTATTGTTTAATTCCTTAGAAAGATGAAGACCATAAAATATAAAATAATACGAAATAGAAACAAGGGACTTTCAACAGCTAAATTGTCCATACGCACGACTTTGTGAAAATTTTGTTTTTGTTTGTGTCATCAAGAAGAACAAAATTGAGTTATCCAACTACCATACAACATTAAACATTATGCTTTAATATAAAATGTTATTAGCAGCATCAACAACAGCAAAATTGCATTTGACCTTTGATTAAATATAGGATCAAGCTGAATTTGCATGATCAGTTCCCATTATATCACTGGACTGCCCATGACTTTGGAAATCGTTATTGTGGATTTTGATGTTTGAGAGAGTTAATAGAGAGAAAAATAGATACCAAAAAATAAATGAAATACATTTAAAATTTAGAGTGATATTATTAGAACTACATGAACAACACGAACTACACCCTAAGCATTAAGTTAACATGTTAACGTGATGTCAAATAGTTTGGCTCGATATCAAGAAAGAGCGAGAGAGAGAGAGGAGGGTATCAATCAACGCAAAGAGCATAACAAATATCCTCTCATCAAATCTATAATAAATTTCTCAAGTTTCATAAAGACTGGAATTTGCGTCACACCACTTTGCATTTTCCAACTTCGTATGATGTAAAACACTCGAAATGTAATAGTAATATCTGTAATAGTAATATCTATCCTAACTCCAAAATTCAAAGTCTATCGTCATCAGCATAAACTAATATTGCTGCTCAATTCTCAATATCTACAAAATGAAATGTGAACACGTATTGCATATTAAATATTATTAGTATTATGTATATTCAATACATGTCTGTATGAAAGTATTTACTAAGGGGGAAAATGTAGAGAAAAATCTTGGCAAGGAAATTTGAAAGAGTTTGTTTTTATTGATTGATATGTACCATCGTATGAAACGTAGTATAAAGTATGAGATATCGGTACATGTTCATTTATTCTGTGTCGCGTGGCTCTAACATGAGCACTGAATGGAATGAAAAAAAAAGTGGTAAAAATACTTTTAAATTTTAAACACATCATGATGATCTTTGTCCCGATCTGTTACACTTTTGACATTGGAAAATTAAAAACTAACCAGACAAAAATTCTCTAGCTCCTTGCAGCATGTATTCCTCCGAGTTAAAAAATAAAAAAGTAACATCAACATGTTAACAGGAAGGTATTAAGATGAGCTTGTCCGCCCATATCTACGTATATATGCAAAATGCGTCTAGTTTGTTTCCGATGTCTAAAACCAAACGAAAATAGTATCAACATGGATGCATGTGAAAACTACATTACGATATTTCCATAACATAACAACACTACATATGTTTTAGCTCTTATTCTTGCTATCATCAACTTTGCGTGTTCAGACGTTATAAATCTCCACTAGAATTGCTACCAGCTTTTACAAAGGGAGAAAAATACGCACTCGTCTACAAAAACACTTGTCTATAGCAGAGAATATCATCAATAATGTATAATAAAACCATGTTATGTTGTTTTCATTTGTGTGTACACATGCAATTTTTGTAGAATGCAATTTTTGTGAATTAATCAGTGTTGGACCGCCTAAAACGTAATGCGATTACTAAAAGCATAATATAGATACTCCACACATTAGTTGAGGCAAAAGTTCAGGGTGTTTTGGTTAAAAATTCAGAGTTCTCGGTTTTGCACGACTTTATTTCCTTATTGAAAATTTTGCATAGTAAATTACGCAAAACTGAAATGTGCACACATGCAAATTCTACCACCAAATCGCAAAACAAAAATTTAGTTGACATAATACAGGCTACTTGAGATTTTAATGTCTCTCTAGTGGATAATGAAGACATCCTACTTGAGTTAATTCATTTGGATACGAATGACTAGAGCATAATATTACACCAGCATCCATTTTATTGTGGACACTAAAAATAGAACAAGCGGTGACACACACTGCATAAAAATTTGCATGGTGTTCTTTTTAAATTTACAATACACAAGAGAGAGTCGCGATAGAAATTTAAAACATTGCTTTGAGAAATGAATTGAGGACTGAGACAAAATAAAAAGAAGAAGATAGCTATACACATGCACAATCACATGTTTAATAATAGATATTCAAGAAAATCAGGATCGAAATCATTCATAATCATTTTTAATGAATTGCAAAAAAAAAATGTACTGAAAATCCAACATGTATTTTTTATTTTAAAATTGCATCATCTACCATCTACCTTGCTATCTCCATTACTTTCTTGGTACTTGGTTGGTTTGACTCGTGTGGCAGTGACACGTATTTAAGTAAAAAAGAAGAATATCTGATAAGTAGAAGCACATAATATGAAGATAAACTTTTTCAACCCGAGTCAACAAACATGTCGTTTTTTGTCTAGAAAAACAGAAAACATTTATGTACACATACAATATACAGTGCACACACACTATCTACGCGTTCCAAGTTCCAAGATGCCTTTTCTCTTGTCTGATGTAGTCAACATGTATTTCTTCATGTAAGATAATCATTCTTGGAACAGGATTGGAATTGGCAAGTGCCACTTTAAGATACGAAAACGATGATGTTGACAAGCTTAAATAAGTGTCATTCATTAATTAAACTTCAACTTAGGAGAATAAAGTTGTGTTTTTTTTACACAATACATTTTCCATTTTTCTATCTTCATCTGATTACGTGATTCTGATAAGAGAAAGCTACTTTAGAAAAGGAGAAGATTTGAACATTTTTTTTTGGGACAACGACAGTTTTTCATCTAATTACACATATTCTTGTAATGTTTGGTCAGTTCAACAGTTCTTTGAAACATAAAACAACAAATATAATTCAAGGGCATTTAAGCCATTGAATTCTGGTTTCAGATAAATTTCTCATCTAAAATTCTAGTTTTTCAATATACTCGTAGCATGTACTATGCAAAGACATCAATGTGTACATGTTTCTCACTTGACTTTGACCTTTAAGATTAAATCATGTTATTAGTTAATATTTATTCATAATTCATAAAATAATCAAACACATATAATGTAAAATGTAATAATCCATCTAACTACGAGTTTATCATAGCACTACATATTACATTTATAGGAAACGTAATATAGGAAATGAATACGCCTTTGGTTGTGTACAGAGTGTAGAGTCGTTGAAAATTATTCGGATTATTTGTGCTAAATGTTTCTCAAAGATATAATACGACTTATATATCTACAACATCAATAGTCAGGAGTCAGAAGTATACCAACAAATGAAACCTTTTACAGTATGCAGTTTTACTCATAGCTTAATACAAATCTAAAGCTATGTATATGAGAGAGAACGTCTGTCGGTAAACTAAATTATTGTACAGTGTATTTTACTTCCTACTTTGATTAAAAGTCAAACAATCAGCTTTGTAACATTTAAAGTTACTTAAAACACACATGTGGTTGTATATTCGTATATGAGTTTGGTATTATTTTATGAGCAAATAACAAGAAGGTCTGGCTAAAAGCGATAAATAATAAAACCATGATATTCAAAATTCATAATCTGTACTGGCTATGTATCTGCACCGTGGATGACTAAGCTACAGTGGGTTTAGTTTAGTTTACCATGTAGAGGATTACGCAGACCACAAATCGCTACTTATTCACTTCAGCAACTACTGTGAAGGCTACACAAATTACCTATTCTATTATGACTTCCAAATTTATTCACATAATCTTCCTATTTTTAAAGATTTCAATTCTCACTTCCCATCAGTATCTAAAAATATTCGATGGATGGATGATAATATTTTTTTGTAATCCCTATACATGAGGCAGACATCAGTACAAATACTTCTTCCTCTTTTTTTGTCCTCTTCTACGGAATGATGCAAGTTAGACTCGTCCTTTTTCTCCCAATATCTTTTATTTATAAAATGATTCGAGATTTGAGTTCAGTACAAATGGAAAACCCCGGAACAATACTATCGAAATAATTGAATTTTAAATTTATCCCCCTGTTTCCATTTTTTAATTCCCAATAAAGAAATAAACATTTTATTCTAAAATCTATAAATTTGAAAGGCAAATTAGTTTGAAATAATTTTCCATGAATACAGAGAAAAGGGGATACCGAAAATGGCACTTTTGAAACAGCATTAAATTTATACACTACGCTCAATTATTATTATTTGCAATATTTGTTTCCAAGAATAGTTCCATAAAATATTCTTCTTACAAAATATATGCATACATAATAATATCCTCATCAAATCCACGCTGATTCAGCTTCATTGAAAAATATTAAATGTTAGCTGTGTGAAACAAGGTCGTGCATTGTACAAGAATATAATGATACAACTTCAACTATACATAAACATACTCGTCAGATGAATGAACGTATACATTAGTACGTTAGCTCACGCTTGTTTGCTAAACGTGTCAAATGTATCCTAGTTAAATATAACATAGTTCGTCATATTATAATTCATGATGATTATTATATTTCATGCCCCGCTATTTTTGATATTTACTGTAAGTAATACCATTAATTTTTAGCAGTGTAAGTATATATTATACAATTAGAATGACAAAACAAGTCAATACATCTAGTTACGTCTAGAAATTATTTTATGGTTTCTTTCTTTCTCTTTTCCTGTCTTAATATTTATAAAAATATACATGTCATGTGCAGAAACGGCATAAATTATGTATACTTGTTCAAATTCAGTAACTACATTATACATTAAGAGTCTTATTCTAATTTCGGCTGAATAGTTATACAACGGAAAAAAAATACAAACAAAGGCTTACCATAGCTTGTTCAATCTTATTATCGATGGCGACAGTATTAGATCCGGAAGCGCTGGAAAATTTTGAAAGAAAAACAATTTTTTATCAAACACGTGTCATTTGTCATTTCATGCTTTGCAATTATAGCTGACATACATATTATATTATATCAACTACTGTATCATTTATCTTGAATCTTGAATCTTTGTTTAATTTAACACAAGTTCTTCCATTCTACAACTTTGTATTTTTAATATATAACATAGTCATTGACAAAACAAAACATGGAACATAATACAACACATTATAGAGTTTGTTGAAATAATCATAGTTTGTAACACGTTATCATGTAGCCACGTCAATGAAGAAAGTCATTAAACTAAGAACCTGATAACTGTGACATGAAAAATCATCTCTCTCATACAGTTTCAACCCTTTATATGATAAAATATGTAAAGAAAGGATGATGTAAAAACAAACTGTTGGTGAATAAATAATATTAAATATGGTTATGTAATGAAGAATCCTTATCTTTAATACATATATTGTAATACAGGCAATATCCTTGCGTATTACACTAGATGTAGTGTGAGCTGACATTTTTTATAATTCTTCAATGAGGAACAAACCTCTTCTTATGTCATGTAATCTCATGACATGAAGCACAGGGCACAGATAGGACTTTTCATTTCTCTAAATGAGTTTCTTCCTGATAGCTACAGTCACACTACTACTATATCGTAATATGAAACATAAATCTATGTTTACATAATTGTCAAGCATCAAGCATACTACTACTGCTGCTGCTACACTATCTGATATCTGATTCGTAACTAGTTTCAACCAGCTTCTGTCTACTCTTGCATGAATGGATTGATGAAATGAAGAATGTATAAACAATATTACGAGCTACGAGTTTAATTTATTTCAATTTGAGTTCTTGGCTCTTTGCATCTACACATCTTATGCCATGAAACATTAAGTACTACTGAGTGCTGTTCGCAAGAAGCATATTTCGAATTGTAATATCCCAGAATATTCCATGTGATGTTAAAAATACACAGTAGACGAAACAACACAAAATTCTCCTTTACTTATTACATACTTTATACTTTGCAACACTTTGGAAAAATGTATAACATGAATCATACATGCTTCTATCCAGCTATTGACTTACGTCATTATAATAATTCCCTAGTTGGTCTTAAATACATATTATAATAATATAATATTAAATTGTCATGTATATTTGCAACAACAATCTATCTTGAATCGTGATTTAGGTTGAGAAAACGTCCGGCGATTTGTCGTCACGAATCACGAATGATATGACTTAGTTCGGTTTTATAGTTCAACAACTCTAAACTCTAAAGAATCCTGATACTATAACATGAAATAAATCCCATGCAACATTTTTTTAAGTTTATTTATTCTTTATTACATAAGGTATAAGGTGGTGCATGAAATTTGGTAGCCAGACTGTCTAAATCGACACAAGTCTTCATAATCTTTATCGGATATCTCTAAACATGAAAACAGCGTGTTTCATTTTAAGTTAAAAGAGACACTGCAGTAAAACAAAAATACATACGTCATATTCATCAATGCGCATTTATGTACGGACGGACGGACATAGTTTTGCTCAATTCCATCCAAAATAATAATAATAATTCTTATCAAAATCATCAGAGTAGTGCGTGCAAATATACTCTCAACTCTTAGAACTAATATATTATACACTTTCGTGTACAGTAAAAGGAGTTGTAGCAACTTTTTCACTTTGTGACGTAAGTGTGAAAGAGCCATGCCTTTGCATTAAGTAACTAATAATTACTCATCTTATTACATATTTTACTTGTTTACTTCCTCTGGATAACTAGGAAAATGTTGGAAGTTGAAAGTAAATAATACGATGGAAACGAAATCATACTTTTGTGTGTAGGACAAAACTATACCAATCACCTTAAAATTGACTGTAGCCAGTTTGCTAACTGGACTGTATGTATGTGTGTCCATCGTTTGATGGTTATTAATTATTCAAGGAGAGTATCGGATATTGATCGATCGCCCTAAAATAAATGACAACTATAATTATATTGTGGCAGTCGAGAAACGAGAACTAAATACGCCGCTGTGCAAACTCGATAAAGGATAAATGACAAACATACCAACAACTGACACCAATCTAATCCAAACTAGGCTATGGAAAAATGACTACTAAATTTTGTTTGTTATGAAATATGGGCGGCGTACATAAATGGCTGCAAATTCAATAACTTTTGAAAGAGAACTTACCCTATAAAATTTCTTATAAAGCAGGATATATAAGCAATGAGAGTGCTCTGATCGAATGTCTCCAGATATGTCAACGACGCCTTTGCATCGATTCGCAAGGGTCCATTTAATGGCGATGAAAGTGGTATTTGCATTTGATGCATACTCTTGGATTCCGCTGCTAGTGTTGACATTGTGTATGTGATGAGAAATTCCTCTTTTCTTTGTTCAACAAAACTTTCTTTTAATCTCTCTAGCGCTATGTAAAAGTGGTCAAGTTGCCAAACGTAATGGTATAATGACAAAACTTTTCGTAATAAAATATCGACAAGATTCGACAATAGGTATCTAGTTCAAATTTACAGTCATTAACCTCAAAATTATAAATTCTGTTTCAGACTAGAAATGGAACAATAATTTATTTATTGATCCTCTTCACTTCACTTGTCTTCTCAAACTTTTCACCTTGTAGTTTATAATGGGTATGGGTAAAGAACGAACCGAACCGTTGTAGATTTTTTAAAAATATCTTTCTACTCCTCAGTGATCAATGATTATGTTGTACAGTTCCTTTATAGAATGCTCTATCTCAAGTCACTTTCACTTCCCCTTGACATGAATAGAGGTATAAGACAAAAGTCACAAAGTTGTCGTTTAATACTGAATAATTTTGGTCGCTGTATCTTCAACTGTATTGTGTATTTGCTCAGCAGGTACGGAAAAATCACAAGAAAAGAGCAGGTACAATTTATTTATTTATTTTTCAAATATTCAAATCCTGAGAATCAGTTTAAAGGAGTGGATGTAATATTTTTTTTTATCAAATCCTCACGGTATTTTATGTTTAGTTTGAATAGAAAAATTGAAAAAGTTGTACAGGTACACAAATTTTTTTTTAAAAAAAGTCAGATTTTTATGGAGAATATTTCTTCTCACGTAATGTATTTATTCGTATTATTATTATATATGAACTGTAAACGGTCACCGTTAGGATTTTTTAGTATACTGTTTGTACTTGAACTAACAGATTCGAGTATCCAAGTACCAAGACAAAACCTGGTTTTATGGGATAGAAGACGATGGATCTGTGGTGCGTGTATATATGTGAGCTCAGCTTGAGTGTTGCTAAGCAAATGAAATGAAGGAAGACTGCTTTTGGAAGTCACACAGGCTTCGCAGAAACAGGCACAACATAAAGACTATTGGAATAGCAAAATGACGAGAAGTTCCGACACGAACAACGACCGATCGCGAGGCGCTTTAGTGCACTCCAAGTCGATGATGAAGAAGAGAGAGAGAAAAGAGCTGCATAGAGCTCAGACAGCTACAGCACACGCAACCAACATGTGTATTTTGTATACAGTAGTAGTAGTAGTTTGCACAAACAAAACTTTTCTACATGTATGTCGTATAACATTGCATTCAACTTCATTTAAACACTGTCTTCCATATATTTATCCACTTCTCTCTCTGTCAGCCAACAAACTATGTACACATTACTATTATTATTATATCATGGTAGTATTTAGTATTTGACATTAGAACTACACTACTTGTATTTTAGTAGTATTATTGTACATTATATACTATTCGACGAGAAGACCCTCCCTCCTTTTATTATTATGATGTGCTCTTCAGTGGAATCCGACAGAAACCGTCCCATATCCTCCATCATTTTTGTGTACACGAGGACCGACAAGAAATAATTTATGTTATTAAATTCAATGACATTATCAAGGAGGATTACAAATGTACAAAGTACAGAGTACTCATCATATAAGTCGCTATAAGTCATAATAATATAAGTACTCTATTAAACAAACAGACTACATAGAACATAGAGCACAAAATTATAACATAACCGGACGGATGATCAATGTTATAACTTTTCCCTGTCCTTTCCTCTTCCTTCCTTCCGCCACTGTCAGTAAATCCGCCGTAATATCATCCTCTATCTGACAATCCTTTATTTCCTATTTTTATTTCTTGTTTTAAAAACAAACAACCTGTCAACACAACTGCCTTCTGTCTTTTTGTATTTACTAATCTGTACCGCATTTCGGCAATTAAATACAATGTCAGCAGTCAGCACATGTAGCTGAAAACATCATTTTTTTCATGTGTTCCATTCTAACATGCTGACATTTGATGATTATACTATTGTACTCTTTAAATTACGCAACCTATAACGTATAGTGTATACATGCTGCAGGTTGTGCATTGTGTTTTGTGTTATACACTTTGTGTGTTCATGGACAGATTAAAGACCATAGACAACTTGAAAAGACGTTGAGAATTTCGTATAGACACACTTGCCAAAAAAAACTAAAATGCTCGTAAAAGTAGGACAACATTATCCGGACTTGAACCAGATGAATGACCATGAATGGATTCCTTTTGCCTGCTTTTCTCAAGTGATGATTCTCGATTGTACATACACAGCTCAACATTTTTTTTTCAGTGTGTGCCCATTTCTTGAAAATTCCATGTTTAATAGTTAGAAGAACGTTGTCGGAATGAAAAATAGAGAGAGAGAAAGTGTGTGTGTGTGAAAGAGAGAGAGAGAGATGAGAAAGTTTCCTAACAAGTTACATGTTACACACAAGGAGAGAAAAAGTTCCAGAGACTTTCGTACTACAACTACGGTTACGGCATCTTCTTTTGCAGGCCGATAATGCCACGCTTTGTCTGTGTCTGCCATGCTCTCTTTCCCAACACCCTCCCGTCCTCTTCCATTCGAATATTATATCGAGAATATTCTCAGTTTTCCGCAATGCTGCAACTATAACCTAGATTTCCTCTTCGAGTGCATAGAGGTAATCTGTCAGGTCTGATCTAGTTTTGGCTGAGAGTTAGATAGACATGTAAATTGTTGGAGAATTCCCCTACATTTATGATGATTTACGTTGCGATTATAATCATAATCACATTGAAATCTCGGATTCCTTTGTATTTCAGATGACTCATTTTGAATCTATACAATGTCCTTTACAACGCAGCGTCAAAATTTTTCATCTCAGTTATTTATTTCTCATTTCCCATGCTAAACATGATATATCCTAGACAAGTGTTTATATTACTATATTACAGTCTTTCAAGTTAGACATTATCACTACTTAACAATTTGGATTTTACCTCGATCTTGTATGACTGTTCATCGCATAATGTGCTAATTATTCCTAATTTGTACAACGACTGATTTTCCATTAATTTTCTATACTACGTAAAATGAAAATGTTCCTAGACAGTAGACAACACAACATATTATATATTATTATATATCCAGCTAAAAATTGTAAATATTCAACATGTGTACCACAGTTAAAAGTAGCGCAGGATTTAGGAATGAGTTGTTACATTTCCTCGAATACTAATCATCAAAAAAAAGACTCACTGGAAAAGGAAAACATGAGCTTCGTCATTAATACAGTGTTAATAATGACTGGGATCACTCAATTTTAAAAATTTGGTTCCTCATTGTCAAAAGTAGGAAATAAAAGTAAATGATCCAGTTGCTAACAGTATAACATACGAGTATTAACCTTCAAAATTTGCATACGAAGTAAGTACGAAGCTGAAGAGGATATACTCATTGCCACACTATGTATAAGTATGGTAATGTTACGTTTCATCTTTCATTATTCATTACATTATCAAACTTTCTGGTTAGTACTTTACTAGAATTTCAATAGAAAGTAGAACATAAATTAGTGTACTTAAAAATGGTTTTATAAAGTATTTATTACTTTACTTTAATTATTTAAAAAAACTGGATAATATCTTGTACAAACAGACAAAATCCAACTGCTACACAACTTTGTTGTTTATAAATAATATTTAATGGTATTCTACACTGTACACCATGTTTACGTTCTTCGGTAACATGTTTTAGCATTCATGAGCACGAGATGGGAAATGTTACTTGACCTACACAAATGCATTACCATGCAGTATGCAGTTTTACTTTTCACCAACGAAATGCTCATGCAAGCTACATATGGTGTAATACTTATACTTTGAACCTTTATTGAGATTGTTATTTGAGGATCCAAATCATGTCTACAGTCTACTACAAAAAACACTACATACGTGTAGTTTTTACTGGCATGCTACTCGGTGCAAATTTTATGAGAAATTCATAAAATTCAACTTTGAATCATTTATTATTCCTTGAATACGATCTTTTAGAAATTAATCAAAAGATTAATGATAGTAAAAAGTATTGTTGAATTGACCTGTCATTAAATGACACACGATACATCATAAATCATCTAGTCATTTGATTGCTCTGTAGTTCAGGACATTTGATACTTTCTTCGCAAGAGAAATAGTCATTGTTGTTTCTATACAGAATTGAGCAAGTAGGAAAGTTGAAGGATGAATGATTACAAATCGATACAAAGCCATCACTTTACTCACAACAACACTTCCTTCCAACTATACCCGATAACTTTGTGTATGCGGGAGTAGATAGACTAATTGCAAGTATGTTGATGTACATGTATTCTTACTTCTTGTATGTGATCATTCTATGTATGCATCCATATACATGTCTATATGTATTCGCACACATGTATACATTCATCTTGATTTTTTTTGTAAATGTTGTTAAACTTTGCCGTTCTCCCCGAACCGCAAAAAACACGGAGGTTACTGAACTCTTGTTTTGATCCGAAATCCATTCACCAACTAGACAGTCACTCCTATGTACATCGAGGGTTAAATTTACAAAGCGAATCCGTTCCATGTAATTTTTTAGGTAACCCTCGATATGTATCTTATATCATAGACACAGAATTGTACATATATACATGAGCTGAAAGAACACTCTATATCTATTTAGTACTTAGTTGTAAATGGCTCGTTGTACACAATATAACGTATAATACAATATATATATATATATTGCTATCATCCGCCAACAAATTTGTGTTTATCATAATAATAAAAAACCGTCTAGTCGAAAAATGTCGAAAGACGAAAAAACTCGCAAAAAAAAATATGCGATTGATTCATACATGTTCCCTTTCCTGCACTCAATACGTCTTCGATATACGCAATTAAGCCCTATGTTTATGTTTAAAAATACGAAATGATAGTAAAATGAAAGTAGTCTCTATACTTATTATTTATGATGCTCTTGATGAACTACTTTTTTTTTAAATATACCGAAACACCACATTTGTAATTTACTTTTTTCATGTATTTGTAATTTTATGATCATTCTTTAGAGGAAAGAAATGTAAATATTTGTTTTGTACAAGAAATATTTACTGATTTGAAAAGTATTGGTTAAAAATTATAGTTTGCACTAAATTATAGTTTGCACTAAATTTCTAGGTTTTATTGTGACGGTAAGTAAAAATATTTTGACAAGTATACTTGTGTAAATTACTTTTTCCTGAATATCATATCATTTAAAATAAACGAGAAAGCTCGATTTTCCTACAATTTTCTTCTGCCATTGGATACTGTATGCAGAGTGACGACCTCTCAATTTCCTATCCTTGAAGACCTATGTATTCATTTAGTAGAGGAAACCATAAGAAATCATAATATGCTTAGATGACTATGTACGATGTGTGTGTGTGTTTTTTTTACATTCAACACTGCATGACATAACACATAACATATAAACATGAGCTACACGGTCTATTTTTACATTGAAATTATTACATAAATGAGAAGAAAAACAAATCAGCATTTTATCTAAATTCATATTAGAAGGGAAAAGAAATTCTCATGTAATTTCTCCATATATGCATAAATTTAATTGACAAAAAATATTCGCAAATAATCTATACGTTTCATATTTCATATCATCTAAAAATATAAAGTATGGATAGACATTCCTAACATCGTAAGAGTATGAAGATATTTTTCAAACGGCTAATCTTGCTATCCCTGAACCTTTCACCTTATACTGTAAAATCTGGTAAATGCGTTCAATATTCCTAAATTTCCAATCTCCGCATTCAATGTCTCATAAATCATAAATTAACAGCAAAACATCACGATGCTTCATCAAATTTTTCCGGCTTAGACTAAAAATTAACACTTTAACCATGTCAAAGTTCAGATTCAAAGACGTCATTTACATTATAGATAATGTAGTCAATGTTCCACTGAGTCTGGTAAGTAAACAAATAAGTAAGAAGAAAAAGAGTCTTTCATTCATGAAATACAATTTCATACATATGAAAAATGTAAAACTGCTGTGCTATCAAAAATATTCATTATCTTATGCGACAAATGATGTACCAATTTTTAGTAATAAGTTTTGTTTTTGCATGTTTTTGAACTTTTTTTTAAAAGTGATAAACACATGACTCGTGGTTATTATAGTATGATTTTGTTACATCAGTATTATGTGTAACATTTACTTACGTTATGCTTACCCCATATTTCTTGCTATAGTAAACCTTCAGCTAGACGTACTCCACAACAAATAAAAGATATAAGAGAAGAACCAAGAATAATGATGCCACAAAGAACTCTAGAGCCATTTTTACTATCACAAATTTACTCTTAATGAAATCAGTTTAATAAAATGAACTATGGACACCAAATTGGAAAAATTCTAGTTTTAAAAAATTAAAAATCAAACAAACTCTAAAGCAACTGTACAAATTTATATCACTGATATTGACAAAAAATGTTTTACAGCACAAACCTTTCGATTGCAATTTGTTACTTAAAACATACATATGAGACATGAAAATACGGATTATGTGTCATTGTCACTTTTCTAGTACCTAAACTTCCTTTCTTAAAACCTCTAACAATACTAATGGATTTCCCATTAAAACGTCCACACTTACTTACGTTTGTGGCTTATAGACAAAACAATACAATGATAATTGGGAGGATAAGTATTTTGAGGCCTACAAATCATCGTAAAAATCAGACCAGTTTATTTTAATATAAGCTCACATAAACTTCAAGAACAACTGTATACGAACTGTTGTTATTTAATTGTCTATTTAATATTGACTTTTAATGTAGACCACCACAATAAAACCTGAACATAATGGTAGACAGTATAAGTAATTGCAAACCTAAGTGAATCGCGTAACGAGTTTACAGTAATTTATTACTATATCTGAAGTGGTGAAACTAATCGTATTATTTGATTAAAACTAAAACTAAAACAGCGTATGGAAAAAGACGTTTGCTTTTTGCTTCAATAATAATTACCAAAGTACTTTACTCTGGTGAAGACAGAGAAATAAACAAGACTAAATTATACAAATTATAAAGTGCTACGTACCTTCCCTCCAATACATTTGATTGTGAGTGTTGTTGCTGTACAACTTGTTGTTGTTGTTGTTGAATATTTTGAGCTCCAGCTTTGTCTAAAGTTTGTCCACGAGTTGAATTAACAGGTTCTAACAAACAAACAAATGTGCATACACAAAATTTCGTTAGTATTATTCTTTTATTGATAATGAGAGTGCATATTGTGAAATTTAAAAAAAAAACACGTAATATAATAATATATCCTTACGTGATTCATTATTATGTTGTGCCAATTGAGCTAGATCAGTTTCAAAATTTTGAGCTTGTTGTTGTTTTTGAGGAGGGAGAGCTTGAGTTGTTTGCTGCAGATGTGGTTGTTGTTGTTGTTGCTGCTGAAATATCGGCTGAGCTGTTTGTTGTTGCTGAATAGGTTGACATTGTTGTTGTAGCTGCTGCTGTTGTTCAGGTTCTAAGTTTTGTTGAATATTTCCGGGTGATGCTTGCTGTACATGTTGTTGTTGTTGTTGCTGCTGTTGATAAAGTAGTTCTGAATGCTGAATTTGTTCTTGATTTTTCTGTAGATTAATATGTTGTTGTATAGTATCATGTGATGCCATACTTTCATCAAAAAAATCCATACACTGCCAACGTCCTTTTTTAAATGCACCAGAACTTAATATTTTAACGACTTTAAATCTATGTTGTACATGATCATGTTCTGAATGTTCTGTAGATAATATAGGAGTTTCACTATTGTGATGATGTCCAGCTTCATCAACAATAGCCAAACCAAAATTTGTAGATGTAGGAATAACAGGAACTGAATTATAATATTTGCCGGATATATTGAAAAAAGTATCATTCCGTGAGAAATTATTTTGTGATGGTAATAAATTTCGTGGAACGTCTATAAAATAATACACAAATTAAAAATTGATTAGCTGGGATATAAAATAGAGAATGAGTCATATTTTAAATTTTAAAATAATTTGTATCATTCATCAAACAATTTAGGTAAAGAGAAGGAACTTATAATATATTGATTTTATTTATTTATTTATTTATTATACCCATTATATCTTGACTTTCCTCCGTACGAGATTCATCTAAATCAGTTTCAGAATCATCTCCTCCATCATTACTATTTGAAGAGTCAATTACAGTCGTAACACTAGTTATTTGAAATGAAGACTTTTTTCCTTCCTGCATACTGACGTTAGATACAATTTCATTTACTACATTACTCCTACTATTATTACTACTATTATTACTAGTTTGTGTATTAGGTACTATCTGAGGTACATGGGTGGGTGCTGGAAGACTATTTCCACTAGTACTGTTACGAAATACAACATTTGGTGTCATATTTACAAATGGATTTAATTCACACTGTGAATTGTGAGCAATCACACTATTATTATTACTATTTTCCGCCATTAAGCACACTCGTACAGAGTAAAGACCTATTAAAACAAAATTCAAAATTCAGCAATGAATTTAAAACATAAAACTATACAATTTCTTAACATTCTTAAATATGTGTACCCTTGTCTTTGATATTATATAGAATATAGAACATACTGCATACCAATAATTATTATTATTTATTATTATTACAACTACTTCTGTTTTTTGAAACAAAAGGAATAGAATAACTTACCTAGTTAAATAATAAGTACGATACACACTGTACTACAGTGTAATATTTTCAAGACGATCGATCCGATAATAGACAACAATCTATGTACAAGTATGTGATGTTTTGCAGTCTGACATGCGAAGAAAATATATTATGTACTACTAATATTATTACATGCTAAAAGATTGCTTCATTCCCTCCACTAGGACGAAATCTGTAATGAGTAACAAAAGAAAGATTTGTAATTTGTAACATTTAAATAACTTTTGAAACCTTTGCACTTTATAGTAAATAATAATATATTGTATTGTTATGATTTTGAAGTCATTAAATGTTATGCTGACTTTAATTAAAAATTCATGTAAATGGCTATATATATACAGAACCTGATAATTTTTCATGCCATCATAGCATAATATATAAGAATGTTACTTACCTATAGAATATGTACTTTAGAAGCTGTTTAACTGTTCTACTTCTACGGATTTGTTATTGTTCCTGTGTTTTTACATACGAGGAGTTTTCGTGTGTCTAATGAAGGGCGATGTACAAACAGCAAAAATCACATGAGAAAATCGATTCCGTGTATTTTTAAACTATACCTACATAAATCAAAAGTAAACTTCGGGGCACGAGTTATACGAATTGTTTGTTTCAAGATAACAATATTTTTTACACAAACTAAATTATAGTCTTGATAAATAAAATAATGAATAAAATACACAACTTTTATTTACACATTGATGTAGATATTAACTAAAAGTAAACTGCAAATGAGCCTATTTCGTATTTACAGCATCTAGTGGTGAATTTCGTGAACTGTGTACTTACTTACATACTAACACATATGTACATGACATGGAAAAAGATAGATCAAAAAAGTTTTTATAG
>JAQGBH010002216.1:0-25790 GCA_034698265.1 Sminthurinus aureus | reverse complement strand
AAAAAAAACTTTGGTTCTGAATCTCTGGTTCCGAAGAAGTTTGTTATTGAACATACCTTGTTAAGTATAGTGCCTTGCTTTCCCTGTTTTTGTTGGCGTTTGGTAGTCAAATGTGTATGCATATTACATATTTAAATTATACATATCGTACACATCACATTGATCACATATCGTATTACATAGTGAAATTGTCAACTCCTTATATCAAGTTTGTGTGGAACTATATCATACTTCCGCATTATCATCATTTTATTTTAGTGTGACCTACTTTATCATGGTTGAATTTATATATTAGATCGATTCACGAGAACTTTTTATTCCACTCCTCGGGTTGGTTTCTCCTAAGTTTATACTTAGTGTAATGGATTGTATGGCATGGTGTAAGTACTGTTTACACTACTGTTTTGAAAAAAATGAAGAAAGTGAAATCATAATATCGTTTTGGCTCACCTACACCAGGCTTTTTATTTTTATTTTTATTATTTGTTGTTTATACAAGTATTTGTATATGTTTATCTCCTTCAATTGAATGTTTCTTTGGAACGCCCAGTATAATAATATGTTGCTATTTATTTACAAGTTGTACGGGATGTCGTTTTGTACATTTGTACTCCTATGAATGTGAGTGTATTTCATCAAAACTGTTCATTTATACGAATGCTGTGTATTTATTATCATACATAGGTAGTGGATAGCATGCTATCCATTCAGGGGCCTCATGTATGGGGGACGTCGGCCCGGATCACGTATTCCATACGGACGAGTCACTTGTCAACATAGGTAGTAGGTGTGTACTAGATACTATATTTTCACATTACAAATATTATAAAACATAGTTTATTAGGCCTTGGGTCATAGTGGAATACTATTAGAAAATCATATGAGAAATTTACAATTGAATATTGTAATTGATTTTTTTTGTGAATATATACACAATGTGTTACACCTGCATCAAAATCATTCTATACTTGCTTCGTTTCATTTACAATACGAGTAGTTTGTGTACAGTGACTAAATGTTGTGTGTAGATTAAAATATTTTCGTTTCAGTTTTTCCAGTTGTACTTTTTTCATAAAATAAATCATTATACATCATAATGTATATATTCAGATTTAATCGTCCGAAAAATATGGTAGTTTTTGCATGCACACAGGCACATTATAATTTATAAAGTATATTTTTAGTTTTTCCCTCTGTATAATGGATGTACTGTTTACTGCTGTACTTTGGCTAACAGTAAAAGTCGTAAGTTTAAATTCTCCTGTACATATCTAGTTGAATAGTAAATACTCCAAGCATACTAACTTTTCAGCGCATCTTCAATTTGTTCCTGCTCACACTGAATACTGAATACTGAAACAGAATGAAGAGAAAGTATCTTTGTACGGTGCAATCTGTGATTATGTAAAGAATATACATTATGCATCTTGTAATATTTATCTTGTCTCTCGTGAGGTACTGACTATACTTACATTTTGAGATGAGAGATGAAACTAATGACTGTCTTGTAATTTTACAAATATGTGATCACACAAACATTCTTCCGCGTGTGAAAACTCCCCTAAAAATATTGAGAATAATTAAATACTTTTTGATGTATTTTATTACTTTTTCCCAGAAGACAAAAAATATATTAAAAGTTAAATGCTTAATGTTAATGCTTAAAATATGCAACGTTTTTAAAAATGTACAAAAATGTATCATGAGCTGCCCAATAAACATGAAATAGAACATTTTGTGTACATTGTACATTGTACACATATATTGAACATTGGATGTGAAGATTTATTATAAATACTGCAGATAAATGCTGTAAATTATATTCGTATACACGTTAAAGTAGTAACAAAAACCTTTAAATTTTAAAGAGAGACTATACACTTGTACTTCTTTAGTGTCTATCGTCACTGGATTGTATGTATTAGATATTTTAGACATATTTTCTAATACAGGAAAGAGAGGAGCCCACACAAACTTAACAATATGGGAATATGTCCAAAGGACATGAGAATATTTATAGTTGTAATCATGTTCACATAAATATGTTTTCTATGCAATATTAGTCTGTATTGGGTTACAGAAAGAATCTTGAGAGACGACTCTCTTACTAATATTCTATTTAAGTCAAGACCAAATTTCTTTCTCAAAGTATACTGATATTATATTATACTAGAGAAAAGTTTTCTTGTTTTGTATTTATATCCAGGGAAAAATCACAAGTACTAAGTATATATAAGTATAATATTATATGCAAACTTACTTTACCATAAACTACCACCATGCAGAAAATAGAGAATATTTATTGTAGAAGAGAGGGAGAGAGAGAGAGAAAGACAGAGATTAAACATAAAATGTTGTAGTAGTAAGAGAGTGAGGCATCAGTTTAATGCTGTAAAATCAAGGTTATGGCAAATATTTTTTACGTTCCATTGAGCTTCCTTCCTTCCTTCATCCTGTCAAATACATGTACATACGTACTTATGGGTTTCGTCTCTTGAATCTAGAATCTAGAAAAAAGAAAAATCAAAATCTCGTGATGCCTGCCAAAAGTATAGTGTAACACGTAACACTAACGTCAGTAACATTAGTAGTTGTATTCAGTTGTAAGTTGTAAGTTTAGTCACATCTATAATCTATAGGTATTAGGTATTATTATAGTATTACCGACATTACACAGCACAGAAGTTTGCAGTTTGTGCTTTCGGTTCATACATATTCTCTCTCACCCTCTCCTTCATAATGATAATATAATATGTATACATGAAAATTTCACATGCTCCGTTTTTTATAAAATACAAATAGGAAAACGAATACGAATTACGAATACACATCCATGTACATATGTACGTTGACTTTGACTGGAAAATACCAAGAAGCAGCAAAAAGGTATAAGAAGCGTGCATACATGTGTCATATATCTACACTTGTTCATGTCGAGAAGAACGACAAGAAGAAAACATAACATATTGAAGTGCAGGTGTACACTGTATGTACAAGAACTTTGTGTTGAATGTTGGCTCATGTCTGATGAGACAATAATGATAATGGTTTTTACCGTACTCTTCGACTTCCCGGGTAGAACTAAAAACAAATCTCAATGCAACTAACAAAGATCACGTATGAAGTATATGAACCAGCATCATGCATTATAACTTTTAACCAAAGCATAGCAAACATCAGTATCTCTCTCTCTATTCTATCATATTGAGAAAAGATGGGAACAAAACTACAAATTACAAATTGAATTGTGGTGGTTGCAAATAGTGATGATATTGAAGGACATATACGCACACTGCTCTTGAATCTTGAATCTTGACTTTAGAACCTTAAGATATAGACATGAAGACTAAAAACTGAAAACCGAGTGTAACCAGTAACCAGACATGTCGTCGTACATGTCTCTATATGCATGTATTTTAAGGAACATAGTTTTTTTACGTTGCGTCTATACGACCCAACCAAAAACAAAACTTGTATATATGTACTTCCATTACACTTAATAAGTACATATAATGGAGGTACAAAATATTGGCAGATGCAAAATATTGAAACCTTCATTTAAGTATGTAGGAGGTGAACCAAGGATATGGAAAAAATAAATAATGTTTCAAAAAATAACTTGAAACATTTAATTATTGATAGACATGGTCTCAAACTTTTACGTTTAGAATTTAGAATGAATTTTTTTGAGGCAGTATTGTCTTTAATAAAATAACCCGTTTCTAGTTTCCAGTAGATAATTATAATGTACATATTATGCATAATATGTGCTATATACTACGTACATTTATATTTATGAATAATGGGTAATGGGATATTTTATTGTTGTCACACAATTTATGAAACTCATAATGTTTGCTTTAGAAATAAATGATGATATGTTCAGAATTCTTGGATTTTCAAAAGAATTTCATAGTAGCATCTTAATCTGTAAATTACACACAATTAGCATTTAGTCGAACATGTGCAATGTGTAAACTAAGGTCTTGAGACTTGACTCGAGAATTTTGTACAGTTGACTTTCTCTTTCCGCTTTCCAGTTATTTTGATTTTCGTCAATTTTATTCAAGTTTAGTCAAAAGTCACCATGTGCTTTTCATATATACAGCTGATTCCATTTTGTGTTTCAGTTTTTCTGAGTTATAAAAAGTGAAATTTTTGCTTGAAAGTTGAAAGCTTGGAATGCAGCTGGTATAAGAATTTTATTTGACAAAATTATTTAATGCGTGATATGTGTACAATGTAAGATGTAAGACATGATAACCGCGGTGAATTTTTTTTTCAGTGTTTTTGCACATAATGCATATGAATATGAGTATTTACAATTCACACTCCCCAGTTATCATTTCCATTAAAATCCAAGTAAATGCACAAACTAAAAACTTAAATGATAAAAGATAACAGCAGAGCGAAACGGCGAACACATTGTCTATATACACTTGTGCACATGAAAAGTCCCTGGTCTCTTGTATTTCAAGGTTCCAATTTCAAAACACCAGAGAAGAACAAGTCAAAGGAAGAGGACAGAGCAGAAACAGTACTTAACATATCTGTCTACTGTATACACAAACGTCAAATGTGGATTGTCGAGTGCCAACACTGTACATTGTACATAATGTACATCCGTACGGCATTATAATACACGTACAAGTAAAAGAACACCCGCCAAATGGCGGGGAAGGACCGAAGAGTAAAACCAGAGAAATACATCGCATGAATAAAATCAAATCATAAACCACGTTTTATCCTAAGGCTCCAACTTCCAGATGCATCAAAAATTGTAACTTCGAACTTACTGTTCGTCGCAAAGTAAACATTCAATAATAATTTTAAAAATCACTTGGAAAAATTAAAAAGTGATTCAGTTGAAATTCCAAATATGAATAACGAGAATAAGCGTTGGTTTGGAGTACTATAGAGTTTTTTGGAATACTAAACAAAAAGGAAAAGAATCTTACCACACAGGATAGGATCAGACATCCGACAGGAGACAGGAGACACGGGTTTTATTATAGTTTTGATGTGCATTGTATTTTTAGAGTCGACTATTCTGGCACTCGCACTGGTTTAGTGCCAGGTAGTATATACAAAGTCAACTTACGCAAGGACAAATTTCCTTGCAGGATACAAATAATATATGAATCAGAGTTACCCGAATAGTTGCGGGCGGAAATGAAGGCAGAAACAGAGACGGAGACAGGGCTATAGCTTTGAAATCGGGACTTCTTCTTCTTCTTCTTCTTCTTAAACACAGAGAGCACAGAGCGAGGAAAAGATAGATAGAGAATTAGAGAGAGCGGGAGCTTGATGATGATGATATAAACATTAGTTTGTATATAACAGATTTTGCTCTCAATGCAACATCATCGTCATC
Source organism: Sminthurinus aureus (assembly GCA_034698265.1). Taxonomy (NCBI): domain Eukaryota; kingdom Metazoa; phylum Arthropoda; class Collembola; order Symphypleona; family Katiannidae; genus Sminthurinus; species Sminthurinus aureus. Next base: position 20,416 of record JAQGBH010002216.1, on the reverse strand, counting down.
ACCATCATCTTCTAGTTCTTCGTTATATTTCTTTCTAGAGCATCAACACGACTGCAAAATCGTAGTACACGATATTTCTTCTATGTATTTCTTATTTCTTATATCTGTGGATTATCTATATACGTATGAAGCAATGTCATTTCCCTGTGTCCTTTATGCTTGATACTGTAATATATTTTTAAATTTTTTTTGGAACACCGTACACTGTACACACGTAGTAATAATGCCATGAAAATTACAAAATACACACACTATTACGCTAATTCCATCATAGATTTCCATTTACACTTATACTGAACAAACTACAAACTCCGAACTCCGAGGGAATACTGTACAGTGTACAGTGTGCAGGCAAATAAATGCACATGTACAAATCTATATCTGCACTAAAAGTAAAATATATGATGCCATTATACATAGATACTAAATACGAGCTACAAGATATAAGATACATTTTACATGTGCTATACGCACTGACGAAAACTGTTCATGTTGTACTTTTTGAACACGATTTGTTTTGATATATATGTGACTCTGTGACTCTCTCTCTCTCTTCTTTTTCTTTTTCTAGACTTCTAGCGAACATCTTAATCTCTGTTTGACTCCCTCACCATCATCATGATCATGATATATGCATATGAATAAATACACGTACACTGTACAGCATACACTTACATTGTGCTGTATTATATTTTATATTGGCACTGCTTATGAGATTTGAGTCTACATATTCATGATACGTAAAACTTTTGGTGGATATGACACAGGTTTCAATTAGTACGATAATGTGTAGGTTGAGAGACAGAGGAAGAGGAAAATGAAGTTGTGAAGCTGAGGAATCAGAAAGGAGAGAGGAGAAGAGTCAGAAAGCCCGAACATTATTAAGTCTGCATCATGGTCCAATGCGAAATCTTCAGAGTCAACAAGAAAGTCAAGTGATGTGAAGGTTTTTCGTTTCACACTTGTTCAAGAAGTGTAACCGTGCTGAGTACTGAATACTGCTGCTGAGAGGACGATCCTCTGTTATTCCTCTTGTACATTTTACATTTTCAGTTTCAATCAGCCCCCTCTCATCTCTCATTGATCTGTATTCTGTATACTAGTTTGTCTACTCTCTATAGCCCATTGTTTCAGTTTACTTGGTTTGGTTTGGTTTAGTTTAGTGCAGTTGACTGTTGAGAAGGAAAGCATTTTTTAAAGTTAAAATTTCCAGTTTGATTTCTTTCAACATTGACTATCAATTTGAATGCTCTTCACTCCACACGTCAGTTTTTCGTATTCTACTGTTCTACTCTTTGTTCATACAAGTGATCAAGCAACATAATTTCTGTCAACGAAAAGTGTATATCATTATCCATTACTTGAGATTTGAGATAAAATATAACATCAAAAATCAGTTTAAAACTTTCAATAATAACTTAACATTTTTGCAAATTTATCGTGACCCCTTATTTTTCATCAAGTATCAAATATAAAGTATAAAGGATTATACACATAAAAAAATATTATACTAAATAAAAAGATCCGGCTGTGAAACATAAAAGTTTAATGTTCAATACACAACTTTGTGTGTTTTCTGTATAGTTTTACATTTTGCACATTTGGAAAGAAAAACCAATCGACGAGAAGAAAAGTGCGAATTTAGATTTGAGAATTGCAAAAAAATACTCAACCTTGTCCACTATTGACAAACTCTGTAGTCTGTATTCTATATAATATACGGCATATTATATACCCATGTAATATCTTCACTCTTCACCTACTGTGAATGTCCAGCGAGCCAGCTTAGATATATATATATATACCTATACAAATACAATATACACTTGTACTTACTCACTCACTCACTGTTCTCTGCTCAACTCACCTCTCACCTTCTTCCACTTCCTAAAATGGATTTGATTCAAGATTTAGGTAAGGAGTAGATAGTAGATATACAATATACATCATTCATACCTACTGCTATTTTACTATGACTTCTATCACCACTATTATAGCCATTTGGTTGTTTTACATGAGGTACTATTGCATACAGCATACATAATTACCTTTGGATTTTTAGGATGTAGCATTGTTGGTGGTTGATTGTTTTATATTTTATATTTATTTTCTACACATCATAATATGCGTATAATACTCATTGCTCATTGCTATTAGTGTTTAAATTTTGAATTTTCTCATTTCCTAAATTTTTCTTGGCATAGTCCACACACACACACTCTCTTAAAACTTGTAACTTTGTGTATTGAGGATTGAGAATTGTGATTGCGAATATGTATTGTGTATACATATTATACTCAATAGCTTTTCTTTTTCTTGTACTGATATTTTCTTTCTGCCCATAATATGTAAGCAATGTAGGATGAACATTAGGCATCAAAATGGGTGTTTTTATTCAAGGCTGTCAAGATTATATTATATTACCCATGTGAATAGTAAATAATATATATATATGCAGATAGAATAGAAAATAGAAAGAGAACATAATATTGTATGGAGTATGGACATTTTTTCATCTGTATAAAAATAAATTGTAGATAGATAATACTTACACAGAAAAGATCTACTAAAGAAATCTTAAATGCTAAATACGAAATACGAATGCAACTTACCTATCCTGTTCCCGTGGACTTGGACTTGGAAATCTGATATGCTCATAAATCTCAAACTTTTTGTTTTAGAGTAATTCTGAGTTCTGAGTGTCTCCACTCCACTCAGAAGGAGAGAGTGTCATCTCTTAAATTCAAAAAAGTAGACATAATACAAAAAATAGGTACATGGTACATGAAACGTAAAATGTAATATTATATACATAGGTTATATGTTATTTGATATGATATGCTAAATGCTAAATGATAAAGACTGGAAATTTACGGATTTTTATTGGGTATGATGTTTTGTTTATTGCATAATAATTTACAAGTATATTTTTTTTACAAAGTCAACAGTGCAAAAAGTCACTAGTGCTAGTGGGACACTGAACAAAACACAAAGCACAAAAGTTTTGTGACAAAAGACAAAACACGTAGTATAGAATACAGAATATGCGTAGAGCGTAGAGCATACATAGATGGTAGATTGCGGAAATTTATACAAATGCAAATTATGACAACAATACGGCTACTATTTTGCAATATTAATACATTATGATGACAATAATTGATTTTTTTCATGGGTACATGAGGTTAAATAAATTTCTCATTGTCAAACTTGGCCTTAACATCTCTTGACTTCATCGCATAATCATCACTCAATTATTTAACCTGTCAAATTGAGTCACTTAAGAGATTAACCAAGTCACTTTTTTTTCTCTGATATGTTCCTATTTCGTATGCATATCTACAATGTACGATGTACGTGTATTATGTATTACCTGTGCCCTATGTCTGTGTTCTGTCCACAATCCACAGTGGAGTCCAGATATGCACTAGTATATTATATATATTATGGTCTGTACATGTGGACTCAGGGTGGCAGGCATCAGTCAATGTACTTGTGTGAAATGAAAAATGTCAGATGGATGTTAAACCTACCTTGGCATTTTACTATTTACCATATTTGTATATTAGTGTAATAATATTACTTTTTTCGGGACAGTAGAGTTTATTTCATAGTTAAAGATGTATCATGCACAGCGTAAAGTGTAATATGTTGTAGAAGAGGTATAAATACACTTGCAAGTACAAACTTTGTGCCAATAGCTAATATCTCATATGCGATATGCGTATAAACAGGTTCTCTGTACTCTATACTCAAGTTTGATTAACAAAAAGGAAAAACATGAAACATGAAACCTATATTCCCTAAAGGATAATCATTAATGTGATTATTATAATAATAATTATGCAAATATTAAAAAAAGATTCCTATTCCAGTTTAGAGTTTACCACAAAACATTTCAGCAATGTTTTTGATATTTGATGAAAAAATTACACATTTTAAGTCTGTTTTTTTTGCATTTCAACTGCTTTGGGAGAAATATTTCTTGCAACCAGAACATTTCCCTGTAGTTGAATAATTATTGTCTTAATTGCAGCAAAATTTTACAAATATCAGTATAATTCTTCATAAAACTATACTTTTGATTACTCGGCACATAATATATATCTTATAAAGGGTACGAAGACATTTTCTTGGCAATACGTATGTTTATATATCTTATAAAGGGTATGTGTGTATTATGTTATCCAGGATTATGATCTCAAATCTCGAAGGAAGAGTCTAGTACTGTTGAAAATTGAGAAAGAGACAGGAGACAAAGTTTCTTGTAGATCCACCACGTTCCGATTACTTACGTCTAAAGGTCTAAAAAGCATACTGAGGGCAGAGAACCTACAATTTAAAAAAGATGTTCAAGAAGGACGATATTATACGGCTTAAAATACGCAAAGATGTTCCAGGTATTGACAATCTCACAAAAAAGTCGGTTTGTACCTACAACTATGGCACACGAATTTAGAAACCATGACATGGCCAAAAAAATGCATATGTACCAATGAACAATGAACCATGTCTATTGTACCTTGTAAAATGTGTACAGACAAAGTGCACACTACACACTACACACACACGCAAGTTCATGTAGTAAGTAATAGTGCCAGTTAGGATATTTGTTTAGGCAAGGCATAATGTATCGGCGATCAGTGATCAGTGCTGAAACAGGCTTGACTTTTGATTGATTTATGGCAGTTATTAAATATTTTATCACATTGCGTTAAAGTAATGGCATTTCCGTTTATAGAGAGATGCATGCAACAAAAAACGAAACCATGTAAAACTTTTACATAAAACGTTTGGAAAGTAGTTTGTAGTTTTGATTCTTAATTCTTAATTCCTTGAACATTGTTATACATAAAATATTTACACTTTGATCAATACAATGTAAAATTTAATGTAATTTAACACGCGCGTAGATACATAAATTAACAACTAACAACCACATGCTCACACATCTTTCACGGGAGTAGTTTTGTGCGTAAAATAGTAAACAGTTTGAAAATTACATTGAATTTTTATGAAATCTTAAAAGTTATTCAAATGTTGTGTACCTTGTAGATAAATAAATAGTAGAAACTAGATATATCTGTATCTTAGATCTTAGATCACGAACAACGTTTTGATTTTGGTATTTTGGTTATGATTGTGGTTCTAAATTCGTGTATTGCCACTGCATGCTGTAATGTGGATTTTGGAATTTGAATGCTTGTGTCAGTTTTATCATTTAATTATTACAAATGTTGGATAATCCATAAATACACATGAAATATGAAATGGATTTATGAGGAGAGGTTTTTTCAACTTGTGTTGTTGAAAAGTTGAGTAAGTGAGCGGCAACTGCTCACAATACTTGTATATTCTGTACTCTAGTATTTTGTATTATCATTACTTGGTGCAAAATATCTTGAAAATCTACAACAAAATATTATACATCTAGGTATTACAATTCATATAATGCATGGTCAATGTTCTGCGTACACTACAGTATACAAGCTACAGGCTACATGTGGAAAAGTTGCAAGTATTGAAAATTGAAAAGTTCAAATTTTTTTCCACACTTGATTGATCTGAGTGACATGAGCAAAAATTATGGACCAAGAACGAAGAAGCTCAAGAAGAACAAGCTGACGATGACGATGAAATAGAAGAATGTATAGTTATGGAATATTAAGCAAATTTGAACCTATCCTATCTTCCGTCTCGTTTTTTTCTCTTTCTCTCTCTCTGTCTCTCTTCCTTCACGCCCATGACATGGGCTTAGTCAGAATACATAATACTAATACCTAATACTTGTAGCTATTTCTTCTCGCTCTCTCTCTCTCTGTCAGTGTATTACAAACTACAAACTGCAAACAGAGAACCAACGGCATATCTAAAAAAGGCTTCTGTTGAATGTTGTTGTCTAAATATTCACATCACAAGCCAAAAGGAAAGAGTCTAGAATTGGCATTTAGATGTCCCAATTAGGAATTTCAAAGTGTAAATAAAAGAAGAAGAGAGATAGAGAGAGACAGAGTCAAATCTGTTTTTTTTTCTACTTTTTCTGACTACACACTAGACACACGTTGTGGAATTCTCCCCCAGGAATTCTCCATAAGAGCAGTAATTTGTTTTCCATTCCAATCTCAATCATCGTCGCCAGCAATCGTTGTCTTCCACACGTCTACTATCATCCACAATCCACAATCCACACATATCACATGTATTATGTATTTAATGTAGCATATCATCAGAGTATCATCTTTTCCTACATTTTCTGCATAATGCATAAATATCCCAGTCTTTGAGTACACAATACACAATATGTGTAGATAGTAGATACAAGATACATTCTGTACATTGGCACGTACATGTACTCATAAATCTGATGATTCCATTTTCCATTGCAAAAATACATGTACAAGAAAAATGTTTTACTCGAATTTGGATATGGAATTGGGATTTAATTAAATATTCACCATATCATCTACCAATTTAATCATATATGGACTTGTTCATACAAAACATACTATTATTATATCATCACCGTCACCGTCATCGTCACTATCACCAACAACCAACAACTTGATGTTTGATGTGCTCTTTGTATTTTTGTACAAGTACACATAATGAAAATAAAACTGGAAAAAAGAGATAAAGAGGGAAAAGAAATAGCAAAAAGCAATCATAATTAGCATACATTATACATTATTGTGAATTGTAAAAATGTGTATTTATTTATTGTGTATTTATGCGTGTGTGGTTGTTGTTGGAAGTTGGACGTTGGACTTTTGATGGGTTTTATATTTTGCATTCTGTATAAGTAAACTTGACCATAGTGTGAATACATACAGTATTGACATGATGAGTGATGAGGCATGAGGCATGAAGCCTGGGCAATAAAGTTCAATCAGAAAACAGAAATAGGCATAAAGTTAACAAGTATCAAGTCAAGAAGATTTTGTTAATTCTTTGACTTTGTTTGTTTCCAATAGACGATATCCTTTCCCACATGGAGGACATCAAGTATAAGGCTCCAGTGCCTCCTGCAAAACCCAGCAGTGCCAGTAAATCCAACTTTACAAATGGACCTTCAAAGGTCAACGGTCACAAGAAACAAGCAAAACCTTGTCCACACATGCAAGAGTATGAAATCAAAGGTAAAAAAAACTAATATTTGTATAAATTGTAAATTGTAATTTTGAAATATTATGTTATACACACAAAAAAATATATCATCTTGCATTTTCATTTTCATTTCTTTTGCTTTCTTGATGTAACTCTGATTTATAAGATCCATTTTTTATCACTGAACACTGAAAAAAAATAGCGTAAAAGTAGGCTAGTAATTCGATATTCGACCCGTGTTGTGTGCACGTGAAAACCAGTGTACTGCTGTGCTGGAAATTGCAAATGAGAAATCCACATTTTTTTTGGATAAAAAATGAGGTTGTTTATGGATTTTTTTTCCACATGTTTTTTTATAGATCGAGCTGACACTCATCCTCATGTTCCACATCCACATCCTTTGAATTTAGATGAGCATGTCACGTCAAATACTTTATTTCCTACTCCTTCGCCACCCACGAAAAAAACTCAACAACAACCTATTTCCCCAGCACTCACGAAAAAACGAGAAATCTTTAAATCTCCATTTGATTCTGAAACAAGATCGGATGAGTTGAGAAAATTTGGAATGAATGATTCAAATGAGGACATGAAATTCAACAGTTATCACTTGGTACATACTATATAAACAATATAATATATAATATACAATATATATCTACCTAAACAAAATTTAAAAAAAATGTACAAACATTTACATTTCAAATCGATTCGGCCATTGGCCAACAAAATATTTACATTTACATATTACATATTACATTATGTGTTCTGGATGCATCATGAATGTGTGCAAATTTGTATGCTATAATGTAAAAACGATCAACCTCGAAAAGATGTGTATAATGGATAATAATATTTTTTACCCTAATTCTTGATACACAGGATTACAAATACACACCCCCACCAATCAAAGGTAATCCTCAAATTTACATTTATTTTTCGTTTATCAATGACTTACTTTATCTGAAATTACATTTCACTTCCAAAGTACAATATATTTAATGTACATGTTTTTTAAAGGACCCTGCGTCGTTTGTGGAGAGGGCATTATTGGGCCTCTTGTTACTGCTTTGGACTCCATGTATCATCCTGGTATACAAAATATTACATTGTACATTGAATCCGGATTAAATTTTTATATCCTATGGTACTTTATGACTAAGGAATAAAGGTTAAAAATTGGTGACCAAATACATCATTTTGTATTTCATTCCGTTCTTTCTTCCTGTTATACAGAACATTTTTGCTGTGCAAATTGTGACAGGGAGTTGCGCCCTCCATATTTCCTTGAGCATGACGGAGATCCCTATTGCAAAGTATGGATATTAATATTGATATTATGAACTGTTTTTTCTGATTATAATTCAAACTTTGAAAGTTGAAATTTGAAAAAAAATATGAAATAAAACTGAGTAAATTGTTTTTTTTACCTATAGGGATGTCATAATATGCTATTTCTCCCTCCTTGTGCTGCATGTGGACAAAATATTGCAGACAAGTATATTTCAGCGTTTGGAAAGGTGTATCATCCTGAATGTCACGTGTGCACAAAATGTGGTATTCAGTTACCTGAAAAGAACTTTAAATCGATGGATGGGAAACCTTACTGTGACAAGGATTACAATGACCTGTTTTTGCCAAAGTGCGCCCACTGCAAAAAGCCAATCACTGATGTACTTAAAAACAAATGAAACACAACTAAATCCTTGAAAAAAATTGAGAAAAAAACGTGTTGATTTTATTAAGATAAGTATATAAAAAGGTTTGGATTTTGGATTGACATTTTTCGTTTTTTTGTTGTGAAATTTCTAGGGGAAAAAATCGGATGCTCTTGGACGCTCTTATCATCCTGGATGTTTCCGGTGTACAACATGTAACTGCGTGTTGAGCCCAAACAACTTTTACGAGAAAAATGGTCTCCCCTATTGCGAAAACGACTACAATGATTTATTCAAACCCAAATGCGCTGGCTGCTCACGCCCTATTGTACAGGTAAATAAAGGACGATACCTTGAAATTGTCATTGTCCCTTCATTATTTTTTCCATGTTTCTGCTTTGTAATAAATCACGTGTGTCTTGAGTCTTGAGTTAATTTTTTACCATTATCCCAATAGAGTCCATTACAAGTTATGGGAAAGCCGTGGCATCCTGGTTGCTTCAAATGCACAGAATGTTCAAAACAACTTTCTCCTAACAATTTCTTTGAGAAAAATGGATTGCCCTATTGTGAACAAGATTTTCATAATAAATTCAGTCCAAAATGTGCTGGATGTAATTCACCCATTAAAGATGTAAGAAGAGAAAAATGACTATATTTCATACCCTGTTTAAAAATCTAAAACTTTCCTATAAAAAAGTACTTTAACTTTGATTTAAACTCTTTGCAGAATCCAATGAATGCCAGGAATAAGCTTTGGCATCCCAGGTAAAATTACATTGTACAATAATTTTATTTAAAACTTGAACTTTGAAATTTCTTAACTGTGATTCATCATCAGAGTAAATTGATTTTTAGGTGCTTCACGTGCAATATCTGTGCAAAACAACTTTCTCCTAACAACTTCTTTGTGAAAGAAGGAGTCCCTGGACAATTTTGTGAGGATGATTTTCATAATAAATTCTCTCCAAGGTGCTTCAACTGTAATGGGCCAATTAAAGAGGTTAGTCATCAGATGAAAAAAGACAGTTGATACATGATGAAATATTATTAAAGTATACATGTTTGATCCTTGTATTATAGACGCCCATTTTTGCTATGGGTAAACCTTGGCATCCACAAGGTTGCTTCAAATGCACTGAATGTAGAAAGCCGCTTTCACCATCAAACTTTTTGGAGAAATCAGGCATGCCCTACTGTGTCGAGGATTATCATCGTCTTTTCTCCCCCAAATGTTATTCATGTGCAAAACCAATCACAGATGGAAAACCCTTGGTAGCTCAAGGAAGAAATTATCATCATGGTTGCTTCAGGTAAATTTAATTTAAAACAACAACTATAGGAAAATAACCTGCTCAATACTGTAATATGTATAACACATAGATATTGATGACAAAATCCAAGTAAACTATTCTTTCATTTTTTTATTGCTTTAAAACTAGTTGCGAGGATTGTGGAAGTCATTTGACTCCAACTACTTTTTACGAAAGAGAAGGAAGAATTTTGTGCGAGGAAGACTATCATAGACGATTTTCACCCAAATGTTCACAATGCTATGAGCCAATCAAACACAAACGAGTACTTGCACTTGGTAAATATTTTTTATCTTGGGAACTGAATAATTCAAGGAGTATTTTTTAAACATTTAATCAATTTCGATATTTCAATGCTGTATTTTGTTTTTTTATAGGTAAAGATTACCATGAACAATGTTTCCGATGCTCTGCATCAGGTTGCAATAAAATACTTGCTGAAAATGCATTTTATGAACATGATGGTAGACCGTATTGTGAAGAAGATTACATGAGATTATTTGCCCCAAAATGTCAAGGTACTTTAAGTGACTGGTGGTGAAAAAATACTACATTTTTACATTTTGTGGACTATGCTAATTATATTTTGTCAAATTTGCTCATTCCTTTCTACAGGGTGCACACAACCAATTACTGACAGTTTTTGCTACACATGGAAAGGAGATTGGCATCAGGTAAGCTATTTTACGTTGATAATAATTGTACCTCTTAATTCTAATTCGATAGGGAATTTAAAAAATGTTCTAAAATGGTAAAAGTATAACTAGTAAAAAACTGTTTTGTTTGTACTTGTTTTATGATTAACTAGAACTGTTTCCGTTGCAAGGTACTTAATCTACACTTAAATACGAATATTAAGAAATACGTTGTCATTTATGTATTTTGTACATATTATATGAATTAGAATTTACCAAAATGAATATAATGATTATCATTTATGTAATATGTTTTATAGGACTGTTCAACTTTACTCAATGATAAAAACTTTTTCGAGTTTGAAGGCGATGGTCCATTTTGTGAAAGACACGTGAGTACTGAAAATACTGTATACATAATACATAACACATCATGAATTCATGTCAGATATATAATAAAGTAATTTTTTGTATCACTTTTATTATTACAGTGGCATGAAAGAATGTGTCCAGATTGTATAAAGATGAGAAGAGCATTAGCTCAATACTGTGGAAAAACACAGACAACAATGGTCAAGCCTCCACCCGGAAGTTCAAATACACAAGCAGTTAAACATATGCATAGCAATTTACCACCCAGACCAAGTTCAAGGCAATCACAAACATCTGCAGAAGTTCAACAACGAGTGACATTTCATGATATTCAAACAGCTCATTCTCACTCACACCAACAAAATAAGGTGCCAAGTGTGAGGTTTAACGATGAAAGGCCACTCTCAAGTCAATCACAATATTCTATGGAGTCTACATACAATGAAAATAGAAATGGTCAACTAAATGGTCAACTTTCACCTTACCCCGGTTCAGAAAGATCAGATGTTTACAGTACTTGGGGAAATACTAATGGAAATTCTAATGGTGCCTGGGGTGGTCATGTAGCAACTAATGGAGTAGACAAAACTAGTAGCTATAGTTCTGGAAAATTTCCAGTGGGTAATAACATGTACCAATTTGAAACAAGTTTCAAAAAAGAAGAATTTCAATCCGTTTCCAGACATTAACTAAAACTTGTACTCTTAAAATCAATGAAAAATTAATACAACATAATATTATGTAATCACTAATCACATAAAATCATTTCACTCAGCAATTACATGTGAAATGTGAGCTACACATATGTATATGAACTTTGAGCTATGAGTCATCTCTAACTATATAAAAACTACTACTTTAATATAATGTACATAAAGTATAAATATGAAGAATGAAAAGGTACATCGTACATGTATTATCTAAAAAAATATATAAAAAATTTTAACTTAAAAAATAAATAAAAAACGTCAACTAATATATTATTTTAAAAATGTTGAAAACTCATTCAGTCAAAGGAAAATCAAATTGTATACTATATAAACAGTAATGCATTACACACAATACTGTATAATTATTGTTTTAGAATCGTAGAACGAAAGTATAATAAATAACATAATGTATATTATTATGTTATAATTTAATTATTGTGTAATATAAAATATAATAAATAATGCACTTTTCAATGCACTAAACTCTCTTTACTATTTCAAGTCTATATATATATACAATGTAAGGATGAAAGATGTCAGATTGAGCTGATTCCTGCCAGTTACTAGTACACATGCAAAATGCAAAAATACTATAATATATTTTCAGTAAGAAACAAAGAAAAGTATATCTACAATTTAATCCCTATTAGTGTCTATATATATATTCTATATTATACTTAATATTCTACGACTTATGAATTATGAATTGTGAACTATGCATGTATTATATGTTTTTTCTGTTTGCCCTTTCACCGTCAAAATAACTATATGAATTATGAATGATATTGAAATGAGTGTAAATGGAAATGAAATATTAACGAATATTATATTATGTGGTAACTGGAAAATTTAAATCTAGTTTTTGAATAGTATATATATCAATATATTATAGAAGATCATCCAAAGTTTAGTTACTCTGTAAGTGAAAGTGTGTACTTATGTGTGCCTGATGTAAAAGAAGTGAGAAAATGCTCTACAAGGAAGTATATTAAAGTCATAAATATTATGCATTAATTCAATATTTTCAGTAAATAACTGGAATTGAAATTTCTCTAAAAAAACTATATTAAATTTGGTCCGAGTTATATTTCTTGTTGTCAGTATTTATGCCTAATAAATTTATTGTAACATTACATGTTTTAAAAAATGAACATTTTGAATCATATATATGACATGAATATTGATTCAGTATTACACGTCTCATTTCTTGCAAGTAACTTTTGGATATTTGCATTGTTTAATTTTCTGATTTTTATTATTCCATGTTATACGATTTTAACGATGAGTGTATTCAAACACATAAAACTAAATACACATAAAAACTAAAACGAAAAAAAGTGATACAGAGCTTATATGAAGCTTCAACATTCAATCACAGTAAAGTATTTGATTTGAAAAAAAGAGTAAGTAAGTTAAATATTTTATAACCTTTTTTAATATAGCACCTTCAGAATTAATAATCCTATAGATTATGTAAAAATTTGCTTTTATCTCTCTTCCCTTTTTTCAAAAACAATAAGGGCTGATTTCAAACCATTGCGTTTTTTAAAACCAAAATTTTATGGTCAAAAAAGTAACAGCAAAGTTTTGTTAAATCCTCTTGCATGAAAAATTACATTAGAAAAATTACAAAATTCCAGCATTTCATAATATTTATCTACGCTTTAGTAGGGCCAAAAATTTTAACTAGTTCCTTTTTATTGACCTTGCCCAAATGATTGCGCGGTAATTCATCCATAGTTTTGATAACTGAAGGAACTGAATAAGGAGCTAATCGAGTTTTTGCAAGTTCCTTAAATTCTAAAGAAGTCAATTCTTTTTCCCTCCATACAATAACTGCAGCTACTTTTTGCCCCCATGTTGAATCAGGAAGAGCCATCACTGCGACTTCCTTAATTTCATTTAGACTCAATAATTGAGTTTCTATTTCCAATGCACTTAATTTGTACCCACCGGATTTGATAATATCAACAGATTTCCTACCTAGAATCTTGTAAGAACCATCAACATACTCTACCGTATCACCTGTAATGAACCAGCCATCATCAGTAAATTCTTTCTTAGTTGCTTCTGGATTATTGTAGTAGCACTTGAATACAGATGGTCCTAAATAATACATAATCAAAACACATTCACTTTACTGAATAATATATCGTTTGTAAAAATAAACATGTAAGCAACAAAAAAAAATTATATTATGACCAAATTATTTTATATCGTGTACATTGTAAACACAAGAACCGAGAAAATTGTATATATGTACCTTTGATAAGTAAATCTCCAACTACTGATTTAGCACTTTTATCAAATACTTCAGTACGTTTTAATCCACCTTCTGCTAAAACTTTGTAGTTACTTCTAGAAGTCATGTCTGCTACGCAAACTTTTACAGATTGAAACGGATTTCCAACAAATCCTGGTTTTCTTTCTCCTCTGTATGGATTTGTTAAGGCCATTCCTATTTCAGTCATACCTATAGTTGCCAGATTTTCAGACCCCAAAATAAGTACACCTTAAATTTTTTTAACTTTTAGTACATTATGCGTATATAAAATATAACAGTCAGTATGTTGTACAACTGTGACAACGTTAATTACAATTAAGTATTGGTCAATTAAAACAAATAAAAAAATTCCGATTTCAGTCATACCATATCTTTCTAATAGACGATGACCGGTGACCCTTTCCCATTGTTCAAGGGTGGGAATTGGGAGAGCCGCACTACCACTAATCATAAGTCTGCGTAAAGTATACAAAAACAAATCCATTAGGTTAAGTTTAAAGTTTCATTAAATCAATAATTATTCTTAACTAATCAAAAATATTCAGATTGTATAACCAACACACGCACCTCATTTTTTGTGTACATGTAGCTTTGACAAATTCAATTTTACTTCTAGGCCCTTTTCCAATGGTTTTATCATATTCTTCAAGAAGCTTTACGTATACAGTTGGAACTCCCATGAATAAATTTGGTCGTTCTTCTTCATTTGATAAAAGTTCTTCCCAAAGTTTTGGTGCATCAAATTTGCGCATCATGTGACACCTGAATTAAAATATAAAATATATAATATATGATATTTTACTTTCATTGTCATTACCCATGTACATCAACATTCAAATAAATTTCATTAACAACCACTCTATAGTATTTAAATTTAAAGATTTTTTCATGAATATTTACCTGCCACCAACTGCAAGAGGACTTAAGAGAGCATGAATTAAACCATGAGTGTGATGAAGTGGTAATGTATGTAAAATAGTATCAACATGTGTGATATCCCATGCATCACAAATATTGATAACTTGAGCTTCTAAATTACTATGAGTAAGAAGAACACCTGTAAGATAAAACATAAAATTTAATCGGAATTGTAAAGTTATATGTATCAATTAAATGTACAAAAATCAGTTGCAAAAATAAAAAATTCAAACTCAAAATTTGTCCTTTGTTTCTTATTCACCTTTAGGTTTTCCCGTGGTTCCGGAAGTAAATAAAATGAGAGCATCTTTATCTTTATAACTTGATGGATTAACAATATTCGAAGGATTTGGAAGCTCTTTGAAATTATCAATGTTGGCTGCTGTCAACTTATCAAAGTCAATGACGACAAGTTCTGTATTGACAGCTTTGGCTACTGGATTCAGTTTGTCAGCAAATTCAGGAGTAGTTACAAGAATTTTGGAATCTGTTGAACCTACAAAATATTCAAGTAGATTTTCCGGATGCTTCTCTGACAGTGGAACGCCTTTGAATAAATAAATAAATAAAACACAAATTATTTAGAAATGGATTATAAAATTCAAGTACATGTAATAGTACTTTAATACGTTGAATGCACCTGCGTTTCCTGACATCCATGCCCCCCACAGGGTAATTGGAAAAGAAACGTCATTTGGACATAGGAATGAAACTTTTGTTCTTTCTGAACCAACAACCCTTTTTAATTCATGGGCAAGAGTAGCTGCTTTTCCAGTAAGTTCTCGATATGTAAAATTTCTTCCAGTATAATCAGTAAATGCAACTTTATCTTTATATCTTGAATCAAATCCAGAAGCAAATAAAGGTAATTTCAAGTCTTGAGCTGCAGAAGACGATGATGCGAGGAAGACTGATGATGAATTAAAATAGCGACATTTTAATTTATGGACTACTTTTCCAGCTGTCCGAAATTGTGTCAAAGTCTTCATATTTGTACTAGTTACTTTACTGGAAACTTTATATTTTGTACTGGCGTATATTATATTTATCCTATTACTTTAACATACGAATTCCCGGACTCCTTAACTATAAAGTATAAAGTTATTCACGTAAACAAAAACACTCCAAAAAATTTTTATCAAATATAACTCATTATCTTATCTTCAAGGACAAAATTGGAAAAAAAATATCCACACACCCTAAAAACAATACTCTACATTCTATGTTGTAATCACATTTAACACATAGTTTTATTGTATCACTACTAGAGTAATTTAATTTGTATACACTGAAAACTTTACATACATATGGTCGACTGTTCACTAGTTCAACTTGCCCGAAAAAAGAGAACCGAGAAACACAAAAATCCGAAATAAATCCGAAACCCCGGAATTCAAACTCGTGCTACAGCAAGGATTGAACTTATTGAGTTGATTTTATTTCTGTGCTGCATGCTGTATATACTTTTTTTATAAAACATCACAGAGGAGCTTTAAAACGGAATGAATTGCCAAGTACATTTTTCTTCCAAATTCTTTTGACATTTGACACAGATATGAATAATATATATGACATGAGCATGAATAAACATGCATTAAAAATTGTATTCATGGGGAACATCATCATTGTTGTATGCAGTGAAGTCTTTGTATTTTTAGTAGTTAGTATAATATGCTGGTAATTTATGAGAACGCAAAAGTGTGGAGAAAAAAAAAAGAAAAAGAGTTAGACTAACATTGCCAAAAACAATTCATCTTTGAGTTTATATATACATAGAGTTTTACAGTTTATTTTTTATTTGGACTTTTTCGTAACTTCAACCAGGATTTGGTAAGCAAAGTTTATGTACAAAAGTTTGTTATAGACGAAGAACACTATGTAATAACTTAGAACTTAATTGAGCTTAAAACACTGCTAAATATAACAACAATAATGGCACAATAAATTACTTATTTTTGCTTTTTGTAGGACTTTTTATGAAATATCTAAATAAATTTTGGGATAGAATAGTATTTTTAAATATAATTTTACAGATAAAGTAAATGCAGAAAGCAATATTTACTAATGTATAGCATACAAAAGAAGATATAAGACATGGTATTGGCCATTTTTGCCACGGCCGATCCCAATCAAGTGGCATTACAATTGCTCCTATCCATGCTCCAAAAATTGTGACGAGGAATCTCCATTTAGCACGGAATAAAGACGAGTTGTTCTGCTTCCATGAGCTATATGAAACCGTGTAAGAAAGGCAATATTACATAAGATACATTACATATTATACGAAACTAGAAACTGTTGTATTTGTTGAAATTTACCTTATGTACATCAATTCTTGAAGTACTGATGAAGGGTTTACGACTAGAGTTAAAGGAAAGTATAACCATGAGACTAGAATGGAACTGAATCCAAGAGTGAGTCTAAATTTCCTAAAATTTTGAAAAAGTAACCAAAAATGATATAGGACATCAATTTCTATAATTTGTATTTGTTTTAGCATCTTTGTAATGATGATGACAGTAACCAGTATAAAACTTACTGAATAAATGGTGCACCAAATAAAATGAAAAGCACATGACAAATAGCTATTCCAGCTACAAAATTGAATACTCCTTTAAGTATTTGAAAAACCTGTGTTCCAAAAAGAAAAAGAAAAAGCAATAGAAATAACTCATTATATTATATATTATACGATACATTTCAAACCAAGATAAGATACAATTAAATATCCCATAATGTAATATGTGTGCTTACTTTTTGTGCAATGTATTTTAATTTACTACTTCCGGAAAGTAAATTATTTGTACTGTTGTTGGATGAATTTCCATCTTTTTGGGAAAATGGAAGTTGCTCATTGTTCACGTATTCATCATTTTTGGTATCAAGAATATAATACGAGACAGGAAAACATAGAGTCACAACTGAAAGCTTGATAATCTCAATTAACCAAACGTAGAAAATTTCCGAGAGGTAAAAACTCTCATCTTCATTGTCAATCACTTTTTGAATGGATTTGGACAGGCATAAATAGTACAAAACTGGATTTAATACAACATTTAAAGCACTGTGCACAAAATCACGCTTTATCTCGATATCCATTGTAATCTCACATTGTATTTAGCTGGGATAATTTAAGTGTGTTTGCTACTTCTTTGGAACTTTCAACTCTCCGATTTTCCAAATCCCAAAATCCCAGAACTGTCAAATGATTTAAAAAATCCCAGAAACCCAAGTTCTCTGAAAAAAAACTTTTTCATTTTGCTTCTTGAACACTCAATCACGGTATAAAAAAAATGTACCCAGAAGAAGGCTCGGATGTGACTGGGTGTTTGCACGTGTGACAACAAAGTACTGATAAAAATATAATTTTCGGATTAGAAATTTGAAATTTGGTTGCAAAGCACAAGATGATATATCTATTATTAATTTGCTGTATGACATTGTTTAATTCATTTTAATTAAAGTCTCATTCATAGGTGTAAAAGGAGAGGTGCATCTGCGTGCATGAAACTTGTCACATGAAAAAGAATAAAACTGTTTACTCAAATAAAAAAATATACACATTACGTAACATTTCCATAATTCCAATGTAAAATGTAAATAATGGACCAATAGACGACTAAATGTTCATTGAATCAATGTGTTATAATGTCTAGAGTGTCTGGTGAATTAAGTATTTAGGTTTTGCCTTTTACCTTTTACTTTCTGCATTCACACAAACACTTTTCTTACACTTGTTGTTTTTTTATAAGTATCTACATTCATGATACCTAACTTATCTATCAAAGTTTTTATACCTTCTTTTTTTACACTGCACCCAGAGTTCTCCACATCTAGCCTTAGATCATTACTCATTATTTCAGCGTTCTCTGCGTACTACCTACTATACTTTCGCATCATGTTGGTCATTGTTATGAATTTGTTTTGTGGAGTTAGTACACACTACACACAATGTACAATGTACTATTATGCATTAACTACTTACTACTTCCAGATTACGTATAGTATACCGTACATTTATTGTAAAAATGACTTGTGGTCATCAGCCGGTATGTATTTCGGCAACAACAACAATAAACAATAAGTATCATCTATAATCCATACTATATTTTGTAGGCATGGTCTAGTCTCTAGTCCAAGCTTTAAACTCACGTAGTCTGGCATATTATTATGATGATACATCGCTATGTACTATGTACGCTATGTATATAAGATAAAGAAATATGTAGTTGTTGCATTGTCGACAATAAGCGAGAGAAAAACTCAATTATTTTGTACCAACTACTAGTATGAACTACATGTGTGATATGTATACATATATGTACTTTTTGTAATTCATCTACTAAATTCTTTTCTTGAATCTAATATCTAATATGCATTTGTCATTCAGCTTGCGGTCTCTTTTTCACATACATATATATATTCGTATACACAGGCACATGGTAGATTAGTTCATACACACTGTACACATTTTACCTATTCGTCTACAACAATGTACAATGTACTAGGACTGCAAGTTCAATTAGCCTATGATATTGTGTTCGTAATTGCTACTTGTCGATAAAAAAAGAGAGAAGGTAGAATGCAGCATGTTGCATTTTTTATATGAATTTCCAATTTCGCAATAATTATAAGTAAAATTTAATTGTAATACTCGATACTCGATGAAGTGAATTACAGCATATTATACAAACTGTAATACTAAAAGTCAAAACTTGAATGAGCTTTGATATAAATTTGACAGAGTTTTCTTAAAGGATTAAAAAAATTTTACCAAGGAGCAAAAAGTCTATAATACATAGTGCAATGCACCAGAACTAATATTATATTTAAGCAGTAAAACTTAAAATTAGAACTTATATAGCATTCAACTGAAAACACGATGCGAGGACGAAGAAAATTTTCTGAAGCCATGTCTTGAATCTTGAGTCTTGAGCTACAGAAGAATTTTTCAGTGAAACGGTGGTGCGTCTTTTAAAATTTTATATTCCAAGGATTTTTAAAGCCAAAAAATATTATAAATAATGAAATAACTGAGCATTGAGCAAGTATACACAATTTACATTGATTGTATACTGTTTTTTCGAGAAATTTGAGAAAATCTTTGAAAAAAAAACGACAATAGAAAATTTGCTATGCTGAATAATCAGGACATTGTCTAAGTTGGAGTAGATGTCGTGAACAGCTCTAGAGTGATAAGCTTGGATGAATTTTCAAAGAGGTATATGGTCGTATATACGACCATGAAGGCTACCACTCTACACTTTGTGTAATATTAGATTCACTTTCATATAGTTACATACTTACATAGTTTTTATATAATGATGTAGGCTTTGAAACTCTTGCTTTAGTCAGCCACTATGCCAGCCAGCCAAACCCAAAGAGTAATAGAAAGAGTCTTCAGCTGCTCGGCTGCTGTGTG
>JAQGBH010002215.1:0-25798 GCA_034698265.1 Sminthurinus aureus | reverse complement strand
CATACCAACAAGTGTTCATAATCATGACCGTAATCTTCTGACATTGCAGTTACAAGTTGATCATCCATCCATTTTTCAAAATCATCCGACTCCCAAAAATACTCGTGCCGCTGCATACTTTCCATAAGTTTCATTCTCCTGACATTAGCTAACTTTTGTAAATTCTTCATTTGTTGTACAATAGTCTCTTGTTTAGTATTTATGATTTTAGAATCTGGATGTTTTGCATTCACCATTTGCTGGGCCATATTTCCCATTTCATTTACTAAACCTGAGTATGAGTCCATTTCAAGCTCAAGAGTTTTATGTTTTGTTAACAATTTGACGCTGGCGTCTTTGTCTTTACCATAATCTTTTGACAACAAGAGATTATTTCTTTCATTCATCCAAGTTTCAACTTCTGTAGCATCATAAAAGAACTGAAAAATATTACAATACAGAAATAGTATTAAATTATGATTTGCTTTTTTTTTAAAAAAAATGAATAGTGGAAGACAAAAAAAAAGTCAGAAGATTTGAATAAAATACCGTAGGTTAAAAATATACCTGTTGAGCTTTCAAAGCTAAATCTAGACGTTTTGCACGTTCTTTTGTAGCTTCATGAAGATCACGCCAATCGGTTTGTAATGATGCACACTGAGTGAAAACAAAAAAACAAAACAACACACAAATACACAACTATTAATTAATCTGTTCAACATACATTTTTTATGCAGTAGAGACAAAGTTGTGAAAAGAAATAATATGGATACAGGATAAGTATTAAATAGGAGGTACTTTTTTATTTTACATGAGACGTTATATATTGTGTATTTTATTTGTATATAAATGATACCTGTGTACGTATCCTTTCTTCTTCTGGATGCTTTTGAGCAATAAGTGTATCTCCATTATGTAGAGTTTTATCTATCATTGGTTGATGTCCCAAAATTTCTGCTTCTAATTTCTTATGCTTTTTGAATAAAGTTTGAGCTTGATGTAAGTTTTGGGGTAGACTGTCACTAGTAGCTGAAGTCATGTGTTCTTTAATCCATTGTTTTTCAGCTTCAATCTCAAATATAAAGTCATAGAACCGTAGCAATTCTTCAAGAGCTTTTCTACGTACATTGGCTGGTCCTTTTAGAGCATCCAAACGATTTTGACATTCTTGTGCATTCTTCTTTATATTCTTGGCATCAAAATGTCCTTCTGCTTCCATTTCTCCACCAAGTTTGGTTAAATCATCTAATTTTCCATCCCATTGATTGATCTCAGACTCTAAATTTTGATGTTTCTTGAGCATTTCCTTGCATGATCTACGATCTTGCCCATTTCCTTTTTGGTTTAGTTCATTTTCCATTTCTTCTAATTTGAGTCTAACATTTTCCAATGTTTTGTTATAGGAATGTTGAGCTTCAGCTTGGCGTAATTTATGGCTCTTTTCTTCAGACACATTTGTCAATCTTTCCCATGCTTCATTCAATTCTTTCAACATTCTCTCAACATCATTTTTCCTCAATTGATTTTCATTCATTAATTTGGCTCCAAAACGATTAATGGATCGTAGACGAACTTCATTAGCTCTCAATTCACGAGTAAATGCTTCATGTTTTTGTAATTTTCTTTCAAGATTAGTCAAGTCTTTAAACGACTCATCAGAAGCAGTCTCCATTTTATCACGTATCCAGGATTTCATATCATCTACATCAGTTTGGAATTCATGGAATTTCAATGACATGGCAAGACTTTGTTTTCTTTCTTTGGCACGATCTTTTACTTTTTGTCTCTTCTCCAAGACTTGATTCCGACGTTCATTAATATTTGAACTATCATAATGTCTGGCATCAATTAATTTATTAGCCATTTCACTAAATACTTTAATTCTCTCATCTTGGGCTACAAGAGTATTTTCAAAATCTGTGTGTCTCTTCATCAACCCTTCAACTTCATCTATAGATGAAGAACCTAAATCATCATAATCAAGAAAAGCATGATGACCGGATGTAGCGGTATCAATATGATCCGCTTCACGATTAAACATTTGAAGATCTAAAGATTGTTGGAGCCAATCTCCTTTTTCTTGCCAACCTAAAAAA
The DNA here is from genome assembly GCA_034698265.1 of Sminthurinus aureus. Lineage (NCBI taxonomy): Eukaryota > Metazoa > Arthropoda > Collembola > Symphypleona > Katiannidae > Sminthurinus > Sminthurinus aureus. The sequence goes on along the minus strand of JAQGBH010002215.1, from coordinate 23,723 downwards.
AAGAAAAAAAAAGCAGATTACTTATACTGTCATTAACAATAGAGGTGCTAAATTACACAATATATACATCTTAATTCATTGATTTTTTTTTACAGAAAAATTCAAAATTCGTTTTTTCTTCATTTGAAAAACGATTGTTGTGCAGAGTGGTTGAGTTTTTCTGTCGCTCCACTTTACATAATATATATTATAATATTGTTAAAAGTTAAAATAATCTATTTTATTTATTTATTTATTTATTATAATGCTTTTATTTTGCCATTTCAAGTTACATAAAACGAGAGCTCACCGCGATGAAGTGCATTTCTTTCTTCTCTTAATTGAACTAGACGATCTGTGACTTCCGTTGCTTTTGGATTTCTTTTGATTAAGCTGGAACCAAGCTTTACAACATCCTATAAATAAAATGAACCACAAATCAAAATTAATAATAAAAAAAAATACTAATTATTCATCAAAGTAAAAATAATCAGAAAGAAAGATATTACTATGATATTTGATTTACACATGAGTATATTATTTTTATAAACATATTGTTATAGATGTTTACCTCAAATTCATCTTCATGAGCTTTTATATCATCACCTAAATCTGAATGTTTTTTCAGATTCTCTTCTGCTGTTGATACATCTCTAGCTGGCTCATAAGCATTGAGTGAGTCTTTTGTGTCTGAGACCCAAGTCAAAAGATTTTTTGAACTGTTCATGAAAATTTGTTGTCCAACGGCTTCTTCTAATCTTGCACGACGATCAACAGCTGTTGTCTTGAGTTCTTCCCACAAGTCTTTAATTTCCTGTTGGCGATTTGTAACATTCTTCTTTTCATTTGGATAGGTAGCTCTGACGGATTCTGCTAAATGATTTACACGATTTACTTTCTCTTCAATTGGGGCAAGTTCACGTTCCAGATTTTGATGTCTCCGTTGTAGAGCTTCAACTGTCTTTAAATCTTTTCCCATATCATCTGTATCTATTTGAGTCATTTTTTCTTGCATCCAATCTCGAGCTTCATCACATGTACGATTGAACAATTCTACACTAGAAGCTCCTTCAAGTGAACGTTCTTTCATAGCCTTCATTTGATTCAAATGGTCCCATAGCTATATGAAAATGAGAATGACCACAAAATGTTAACAAAAAAATGAAACATATATTCAATTCTTCCTAAAGTACTTTTATACATAAATGATTAAAAAATGAAACATCGGATGTAAAATAGATAAAGCAGAGCATGAAAAATGAGTTTGCCATCATCATCAAAATAAATATCATAATATTATATAATACGTACCATATGAACTTGTCTCTGACGTAATTTAACTTTATCAATTTGAGAATGGTCAGAACGGACAAAAGATTCCACCATATTATCAATCATTTCAACTCTCTTGATACTAGCAGAGAGATCTGTTAGGAATTGCTCAAATGTTCGTTTTGCACTTTCAACAGTTTCTGTTTTATCTTCAGTTTTGAGTAGTTTTTCTTTTTCTCTTATCCATTTTTCAAAGTCATCACACTCACGATAAAATCCAAATAATCTAATTGCATCTTCCAAGTATGCGTGACGTTTCTAGTGAAATCAACAAAAAAAACAACAACAAATTAATTATAAATATAATAATTTATAGAAATTAAAACTAATTCAAAAAAGGCTAAATATACATACAAAAATGTGTGTACTTTGTAAATTTAAAATATACAGAACTGTATTAATGGAGAGTATATAGTATATAGCAAGACTTACTTTGGCCAATAATATAATCTCTTGGTACCCAGAATTTACTCTACTTTGGCGTTTTTCTACTGGTTCATTATCCTCAGCTGATCTCTTATTTCCACGTGGAACGGGACGAGGACCTTTGGACTTTTTAACTGTTACATTTTGTAGTACCATTTTGGTTTTCTTGATTCGTCGAACATCTCGAATGGTTTCTGGTTTTCTTACTTGTACTTGAACAACTTTAGGTTCAATTTCAGTGACATAGTTGGCTGGGACAAATCCATCAGCTCCATTAGCTTTTCTCACATTCCACCAGTCATCATTTGTCTTATTTAACAGGAACATAACCTATAAAAATACATACAAAATGTGTGATATAAGATGCAAAATACTTTACACGAGTATATGTTGTACAAAAAACATTTATTTTACATATTATATTATCGTTGGATTAAAACTTTGTCCTCATAGAAACAACCCTTTTACTTAACTCTATTCAGTAAACTATACACTATACCGTAAATGACAAACGACAAACATTTTAAAATCCACAACCTTGTTTTATCGTAATTCATATAATTCGTAATAGATACACATCACATGATTCATGATTCATGATACAAAATGAAAAATAAAAACTGACAGTACTTCATAGATTTACAAAAAATTAAACACACAATAAGTACACAATGCAATGATTTGATTTACACATCGAAAGTCGACAATAACAAATATATAACATGTATAAATAATATCTCTAAGCTCAACTAAATCCTCAGAACATGACAGAAATCAATGGTAATTATAAAGCGGATGAAGAAAAGGTAAAAGTTCCTATAAACAGTATTGGCCAAAATGAAGAAAAAGAAGAAGAAAAACAACTGCCAATTCTCCACAACACTACATTTAATCAATTCGATGAGATTGTAAGAACCCTCAAAAGTCAATCATACAAAGTATTACTTAATTACTTAATAATTCATTTTTACCATAATAATATGCATACATACATAATACACAACAATATAATATCTGCATGTAACTCTGATTGATGAATGTTTCTGGAATATAGGTTGTAGGTAAAATGTTATCCTGCTTATCAACAACCGAACGACGTAAAATGCGACTTGTATGTTCTTTTTGGAAATCTTTGATTGACCATAAAGTTGGACTAGACGTCACTATAAATATATTAAATAGACCACTTATGGATTGGTGCTCTAAAACTGTTCTAAGTACAATTCGTGTCAAAAGACTTACCAACAATGGTGTCAATGAAAATTTTTTTCGTCATGTCCACCCAAGCACTTGGATGTTATATCCAAAACATGTTCAAACACTTACAGTAGAACAGTATATGAATGTGGAATTATTGGAAGAAATCTTAATCAAATGTACAAATCTCAAACATTTAAAAATAACATTGCAAAATCTTACTGCAAACGAGCTACGGGACGAAGTATGGAAAAGTTGTGTATCTCCATCTCTAAAAACGTTACAAATCATTCATCACATTTCCAGCTCCTCTATCAGTGGAAATTATGAATTAACATGCAAAATACTACAAATTCGAGTTCCACAAATTAAATACTTTTCTTTAACTTTTCATCTAAACTATTCGACAATGGAAATTGAAGCACTGATAAATTTACAAATGACACTAATAAGATTCTTACAGTATCACACAAAGATACGTTATGCGTATATAGATTTCAAAGGGAAAACTACATCATGGTCATTACCAAATTATTTAGTTCAAACATATGTACATCAATATGGCTTTGAAAACGAAGATTTCTTAAAAATTGCCAAAAATTTACAAAACCTACATCAACTGGTCATACGTCTACCAAAAACATGTGGTTTTGAGTTTTGGAAACTTTTCTATACACAACAAACTAAATTGACCAAATTGGTTATTCAATTAGGAGATATCACACTTCAAAGGTATTATTATTTATTATTTACGCACAGTCAACTACTTTTTTTAAATTATAGAATCGATAAAAGATGTAACACTCAAATAAAATAAAATAAAACTTTACTTCTAAGTACATTCCTTGTTTTTTGTATAATGTTCAAGTTTTCATCAATTAAAAGTGCCTTTAAATTTGAATCACAGTTTACTGCCCATTATCCAACAAAACTCAAAAACATTGACTGTACTTTCTCTGTGTGCGGATACCGATATTGAATACAATGTAATTGACCTGTCGGTTCTATTTCAATGTCAATGTCTAAAAAATCTCCACATAGAAGTTCCATACAAAGAAGATAGAAGTCTAACGGGTAATCACTAAATCTGAATTTGCTTTTTTTTATACAGTGCTTCACTTTGTTTCAATGACATTTACAGATGGATTCGTTTTTGATTTTTTTTTACATTTCTTTTTTGATGCAGCACAAATAGTTCATTTTGGTGAACTTCCCTCTTCAATAGAGAAATTAGACATTGGCTGGATTGTATTGAGAACTGCAGATACACAAAAAATAGCTAACCTACCACATTTAAAACATTTGGCATTAGTTGGATGTGGAGAAAGTGATGAATTTGGAATCACGATTCCAATACTAAATGAACTATTTCTTAAAAGAAGTTTAGAAGAATTATTCATTTTCAATGTCAATCATCATTTTATGCAGTTTTACATGAGACGCCTTGTAAATATTTTAAATCATCTTCAAAGGCATGCTGTCAGAGTTCATATACGTGAACGAGCATTTTACATTGTAAATAATGAACATAGCAAGAAATCGAATTGGATGTGGGGGACAGTTGTGGCAAATAGTACTAATTGGACAAGGCCTCCAGCTACTTTTGTCAATAAATATACCATGAATGAGGATCTTAGTATAAGTTTATAGTAATGATTAATGATATAGACATCAATATTATTAGATTCTGCTCTAAAATGTCGAGGATAAATAATGAATACGAATCATTTCTTCTTCTTATTGTAACCAAAATTTCTTTCAGTGAAATAACACAACAAAAGAATGACAACGAAAAAATAATAAAATCAAAATTTTTACAAGTCAAATCTATCAAGTTCTAAAGGAAATTAAATTGATTTTTACCTCTCCTTTTGTCATCTCAATATCTTGTCCTTTAAAAGCATACAGAGCCTGCAAAACAAAATAACATTGTTTACATTTTTTGTTTTTTTCAATCTCCATACATCAGTATAATATTATACAAACCTTTAATTATTGTCAATTATTTTCAAGTTACATATTATATACATTATTATGAATTCAAATCAAGAAATATCATTACTTTCACTTGTGGAACTGGCCTTTCTTCAGTCACTGTAATATAATCCGCTGAAATAAAAAAAAGTACATTCATTGTTATTAGTTTAAAATGATTTATGATAGTAATTATATATATTATTGTACTTTGTACATAATAAAAACTAAAAACATAGAAATTGAAATAGAAACAAAATGCATACTTCTCTCTATTGGTTCTTCTTCCCAATATTCTTGTGGTACGAGTTTTTGTTCTTGAACCCATTCCTCTTCAGCTTGAGTTTCAGGTTCTTGCATCTATTGGTAAGAACAATTGTAAAGAAAATATGAGTAAAGTATTTTGTATTTATATAAACGTATTTAAGCAAATCATAATTACAATAATGCTTTATTAATCAAATATTTACAAATGGCAACAAAAACCATATTATTATAATATTAAATATTATATTATATTATAGATTATAGTGTGTAAAATGTTTGTTTTACATACTTCTAAATTTGATATTCCAGCCTTAATTAGTTTTTCTGCTTGGCTATTCAAAGCTTTGACATCGACTTCATAAGCAGTAATTTCTCCTTGTAAATCTTTATGTCGTTGAAGTAGAGCTTGTGCCCCGGTTTCATGTTCACCATAATCAGTAGATGCAACTAAAGGTCTTTTCTCATTAATCCATGAATCAGCCTCGTTTGCATCCGCATAAAACTAATAAAGGGAAATAAAGAGAAGGGTTAGTACAATTCTAATTGATTTTTATAGTTCAAAAATGTCTACAAATATCTCAACAACAATTTATTGACAATTAGATAACAATAATAATTATTATTATTATTGAAATAATTACATGGTAAGTTTCAGCAGCGTCTTTTAATTTCTTTTCTTTGGCAGCAGCAAGTTCACGTAGAGTATTCCAATGTTTCTGTAAACTCTCAATTCTACTTTTAATGTCTGTCGACTCTGGATGGTTCTGTGTCAAAAGTTCATGACCAGCTTCAATAACTTTATTTGATCCTTGACTTTGACGAGCTTTCATTTCATCCAATACTGCTTTATGCTTTTGTTGAAGATTAATGACTTGTCTCAAGTCTTTGGCTATTATTCCCGTTTTACAAATTCTTTGTTTTTCAACTAACCAAGCTTCTTCTTCTTCATGATCTTGAACAAACCTATTTCATTTAAAAATAGAAGAAAAAAATGTATTTTTTAAATATACTACATGCTACATAATACATAATAATATACTATATATATCATGTATCAAATAACGGATCACATCAATGAAAAATGATTAAACATATCAGATGCAAATAAAAAATACATGCTTACACGAAAAAACTACGAGAATCCTCCAGTTTTGACCGTCGCTCTTTACTCTGTTGTAATAATCTACTGTATTCTCCAGCTAATTTTTCAAGTCTATTTTGAAGTACTGAATGTTCTCGTAATTGTGCTGTAATGTACTGTTGTCCTTGTTTATTTAGCCTCTTAATTGTTTCACCCATAGCAGAAATTTGTGATTCCAACAAACTATGTTTTTGTAATAAATCTTCTACAGCTAATAAGTGTAATCCAACATCACTGGATTGGAAATTTTCCTCGAGATCTTTAATTGTACCACTAATTGTCTCAATTTCTCTTAACATGGACATTAGATTATTGAAATTTCCTAAATTGACTTTATGGGTATCTAAGAGGGCTAAAAGTTTATTCCAAGTGTTTATAATTTCATCTGCTCTCTTTTTAATCCGATCTTTTCCATGATAATTTTCTTTAACCAGATAGTCTGACATTGTTGTTAGTTGCGCACATCTCTCTTCCCTTGCTAATATATCGGCAGATATTGCTTCATGTTTCTTCAATGTGGCTTCAACTTGGACCAAATTAGAGCCATACCTTGGATCGGAAAGTACTTGAATCATATCTTTCAAATAACCTTCTCTAAGAATACTTTTCTTTTCAAATCGAAGAGCTAATTGTTCCAAATTCGTTTGTCTCATCAATTCTTCTCGAAGGGCTAATTCTCTTTGATGTTCCGCTCTTTCCAAAGCCTCCCAGCTTCGTTCCACGTCATGAACAATAATTCCGTCCGGTGGAATGTAAAGTGGTTGTTTTAATTCTTTCAGCCTTGTATTAATATTGAAATAACACACTTCAATCTCACTTTTTTCTTTGTACTTGGGTGGTTTTTCAATGGTTCTGTAGTCTTTGAATTTCGTCAACTCCTTTTGAATATCTTCTAATGAATTTGGAAACTGACGATCATTCAATTTTGTGATGGTCATTCGAATCCACTCTAATAAAGTTGTGGTAATCTTTTCATATTTTACTTTCATTTTGTCCGCTTCCATAATTTGACCAACAATCTAAAAATCATTTAAAAAATGTAAATCAATAAATCTATCCTTAACCGTATCATCATTGTCCAAGATTAAACATAATTTAAAGAGAAAGATGTACATTAAGACATTTCCTAATTCATATATTATTATAATATATGGATGACTGTATGTATGAAACTTACATTTGCGATTCTCCGACCCCCTTTCATTTCATTTTTCATTCCTTTGAAAAACATAAAAATACAGCAGGATATAAGACACTATACTTTATTACAAAACATCTTTACTGAATTGAAATCTTTTTCTATATTATGTACCAAAAATTTGAACAAACTTACGGGCGAATGTGTGATAATATGATGCGACATAGGTCAACACAGATTTTTCGTCAGGTTTCGCGACATCAATATCTGAGTATATAAAAATCATAGTTTCATCAACAAATTTCCTTAGTACCAAAAAAGATATGGAATTCATTAATCGTTAAGAAGAAGATGCATATTATATATTATGCATTTTTATGAATCATATTATATTGACCTTCAGCATCCAGAAGACGTGGAATTCCAAGTTGCGATTCAGCGACATCAAAAGCATTGTTAAGATTATCAATGTGACGGGAAGGAACGAGGGCCTCATAATCGATTAGGTCACCTCTGTGGGCAGCAATGAGTGCATTGAAACCCAAACCCGAACGCCAGGAACCTATTATGTAAAGGGCAAAAAAGTCCGAAAACATGATATAATCCTCATAAAAAAACATTGTTTTGGAAATTTATTACTTATAACTTATAGATACACACAAATAATACTTCTATCCTTCCATGTACCATATAATTTTTAAATAATATATCCCTCGAATACCATTTGTGTATAACTATTATTATTATTATTACAAGCATGATCACAGAACATTGGATTTGAAAAATGCATGACAAGCTTTACCAAGTAAATTTTGCATAAGTGCGATAAATGGTTTTGTAAACACATGCACAAACATTTGTTTCTCTTGCTCTCTTCAATAAACCTCTTGCATCTTGCATGTATAAGTACATAAAAGATCAAGCTATATAATTTATGTGGAAACATCATCATTAGTGCTTGACTTTTCGTACATTTTACAACGTGTGTACATTAAGTCTAAAATATAAATTGTCTACAGTCAATTTTCCCTCTACATTCTACATGCTATATAAACAGTAGAGAGTAGAGAGTGAATGTACTGACGATGTACCTCTACTTCTACTAATAGTATAACGATAGACAGAACCCGCAAAACCCCGTATCTCATAAGTGACAACCTACAAAAACACATCATTATGCTAAATGTTTCCAGCCCTACTATTAAAGAAAGTGAGAGAGAGAAATTACCCAAAGTCACAAACATCTTTACTCTTTATGCACATTGCGCAGACGGTTCATGGATATAAAATCAAGTATCTAAAAATGTTGTTGCTGTTATTGTGTAAATATCTTTTATAACGTAACATTTCATACTCTCACGTGCTTACCAGTGAAATCTTGAATATTGACATTAGAAAATCCGTTTGTTTTCCTTTGACACCAGAGTAGTAGGGCATCTTTAGCGGACTTCTTTTCACTACTTTCATTTTCTTCATCCTATAAAAAAAAATCAAATAAAGAAAGCATTAAGAGAATGAGCATATGCTTTAATTTGGATTTGTGTACCATTTGTACGTCATACAGTGGTTTATTGTTTGTCGTGTAAATGCCATAGGGTACGCCTTACGTTGACTTTTATTTACTTTCATTAATTTCCTTCGTTTTTTAGTAGAACCTTAAACTTTTATTTCTACAATTATTACGCATTAAAAAAAACCACAAATGACCTTGAAGTCTCCTTTTCATCATCTATCACACAGTGGCAGACATTGATAGACAGAGTGAATGAATGATTTCTTTGCTTCAGTTCACAGTTACTGTAATACGATATACGATAATATGACAACACGTAAACTCGTGCATTTATCGTTGTTTATATCCATGTCGAGGTATTTTGTTTTGGAGCTTTACTCATGTGTCATGATTAATTTTAGAAAAATTAACAATGTGCTAAATGTCCATAATAATAATCTTTTGCAGACTCTTGTTAAGTAGTGGTGCTTGACACATGCTTCATTTATCTGAGGAATTTTGTAGATACATTTTACACATTGGTATTTTTTTAAAGTGATGAAGGACAGAACGATTATAAAATACGAAAAATATTGTGTACTTTGGTAAGCTATGAAGATAAACTGATATTTATAATTGAACAGTTTAAAGTGCTTTTAGTGGTTGTAACGTAGGTGTACGCGAGAAAATTGCATAAACTTATTACAAACTGATAAAAATGCATTAATAATAATACAAATTTTGCATACAGACCTACATTCAATGATAGGTTATAGATTATTGAATTGCAAAAGGCTGTATTGGAATTAATATAAGCAGAAAAAATAAAAATAAAACCTTACTTAAAGTACTGATTTGAAACATTTACATTTTACATGTACTCGTTGAGTGCTCAAACTTTTAAGAATAATAATAATGTATAATGTACAACAATGTTATTAATATGAATGATGAAGGTATATATGAAACCCATTGCGAATTGAATTTCATACCCATTTCAAAAAAAAGAAAAAAAAAGAGTTTTGGATTTCTCTCTATATCCAGCACATTTACATGTATGCAATATACGACCACATCTAAAAAATTGTATCCATACATATATACCTATACGATAAATGAAATATGTACATCGCACATTGTAATACATATTATGTACTTTGAAACGGTTATTGCTCAAGCATTTTTCAAGATTCCAGTCTCAGAAAGGGATACATCCTACAAAAAAAGACTCCCCCATCTCAGTACGATATAGTATCTCATCATCTTAAGCAAACTGCTTCCCCTTTCCTCTTAATTCTCATTTTTGTCTTTCCTCATTGTCTGTATCCCTCTTTGGAACATGTACAACGTACAGCGTCCATATGCTTCTTTTACCATGTATGTTTTTATTCATCTGTACAACTAAGTGTACAATGTATATATTCTACTCCATGGATAAAACATATAACGTATATACATGTTGCATCATATGCATTACTCCTCCTATCTTCCTATGCTACGATGTCCTAAATGAATGTACAATGTACACACTACACACACACACGCTCAAAAGTCCTAGAGGGATGTTTCTTTCCAGCTCCAGCATCTTTTTGTTCTCTGGTCGTCGTCATAGTCGTTAGTCCTCACTGAGTCACTTTTCTATTCATTGTCATTACTAGAACCTTTAAGCCCAAAAGACAACCGTTGTTGTTTTTTCGTATGCATACTAGGTACTAGATACAGAATCTTCCAAAGACACCTTAAATATTTTTCTCAAATTCATGGCTACAAATTGTAAATGAAAATATACACATAATTGTCCCACAGGAGAAAATGTGGCTGAATTAAGACAGAACTTTACAAATATAATAGTGACGCAAGACGTAACTGATGACAAGAATTAATGCACAAAAATGCTCCTTTGTTATTTGAGCATAAGTAAACATTCATGGCCTTGTTTGTGCACATTATGTATGAGTGTCTGGTGTCTGGAAATCAAAAGTAAAGGTCGTTACATATATATATAGCGCATAGGTATAATTGACATTGTTTATAGTTTATAATACATATATGTATTCTAAATTATAAACTATGGCTATTCAGTATTCAGTAATTAGTTTTCCAACATTTTGTGCTCCTTCAAGAAAAAAACCCAGATAAAATTCGGAGGGAACAAACAGTCATTTGAACTTAGTGTAGAGTATACGTAGTGTGTATTACATTGGTACAATGTACTATTATATCAACATTAAAAGAAGACTTTTCTCTCTTTTGGCTGTCTTTCACAATATGTTTGTGAGAGAGTAGTCAACAAAACAGAAAGATCAGACATTGAAAGAGAAAGCTCCACCCCACAACAAAAAAAATGAGCATATATCTAATATCTATGTACACATATATGTTTCACGACCAGTTTATATAGTTCAAATCTCACGTATTGTACATACATAAACAAAATACAAAGTACGATAGAGTATCGAAAGAAGACAAGTGCTCTTACACACTGGACCATTCACTCACACATTCCAAGATATACATGTAGAGTAGCGCTGAGTGAGGGAAAAAATATTCAAGATGCATCACATCATCCGTCCGCCGGCCAAAATATAGAGAGAGTCAGAGTAAGTAAGAGAGGACAAAACCGGACTGAGACCAAGGAAAAACGAGACAACAAGTAAGCATACATCGCCCAACCACTACTAGTACTATTACTTACATACTAGTATGAAGCTCAAAAATTTTTTTTCAAAGGTGTTCACAAGATACCTTACAAAAAAAACTACACATTATGCATAGAAGCACATAAGTACATAAGCTGCATAGAGCATCCATTTATATACATCTAGAGCTTCAGATTTGTATTCTATGAAACCATTAAATTTTTCATAGGGCACTTATGTATACGTGTAAAATATTTTAATACATACATGTAAATTACAGAAAAAAATGAATAGAAAATAGGTAGAGTGTAGAGTGGAATAACTTTTAAACTATATTCAACCGTGGAGTTGCACGAAAAGAAATTACAGCACTCTACTCCCTACACTCGATTATTTCCAGGAATAAAAACGTGGTGACAGTTTAATAGAGAATTAAAACGAGAATCTTGTCCAGGGACATTTGAAAGCTGAGCTATATCATTCATATTCTATATCATATTATGTACTCTTAAAACAATAATTACGTGTGCATTTTCTTTCAAATGACGTCTTCCATTTACTGTATGGTATGTGTAGATTGTAGATGCAATACGTAATTGAATGGCAAAAACATACATAGTTTTCTTCTTATATGGACTGTCGCTACCGCCTACCTAAAGAAATTTATGGATTCTTAATAATAAGGATGCTTACTTACTATAACAATGATTAGGATACTAATACCAGAAAATCACATGTTCAAGTAGCACAATATTATACATATTATATCATTCAGTGCTTAACATGATGCATAAAGTATACATACACATACATTTTTTTTGTACAGAATGAAGTTAAAAGAATTCAAAAGGAAGAAAAGCATAAAATCACATTGTTAAAAAAAATCCTTTGGAACTTCTCATATCATTGTTAAAAACCGGGTTCGGCGACAGAATGGTGTAACTTACTTACTTACTTCCTATCTCCCATTTACAAACAAATGAATATCTGAGACTTTAGACAGCCACATGATTTCTTGAATTCCAATAATGAGAGGAAATTCCTATACAAGACGAAATGCAAAGTCAGCACATTACTGACTTTTTATTTCATTGTATAGATTCGTACTTTGCTTATGTACAACATAAAACATAACAATGTATAACATATAGTGCACGCGAAGAAAAAAATGCAAAGAGCTATAACAATGCTGATGGCTCTAAAAGAAGCACACGTGTATAGACTATAGACACTATTTGAATTCGGAATTTGTATGTCAGTGTATTAATCCTAATTGTAACAGTGTTATAAACAAGGCAACATCCGAACGATTCTGTCAAAAATGAAAACCCGAAAAATCAATAAAGCTTTTTCTAGGACACCAATGACATATTGATAACGTTTTAATAATAATCCTACATATGATATGTATGCCCCAGTATAAAATTTCTCATGTTTGCAGTCTATATCGAACTGATATTTGAAATAAACATGTACATATGCAAAGGAACATCACGTGTAGTAGAGCTCGTGAGGTCTAAATAACACCAGCTTATTAGAATCAGTAGCCACGATGTAAAAATGTAAAAAAGTCAAGAACAATAATATGAAATTCTATTACAGCAATGCACAGTAGATTAAATATTACATCATGTTATTACAATAACTCTGTTGTTGGTCTAAAGAAAAATATATTATGTAGTTACAATAATTATTATTATTTTAGTTTGATGAATCTACTAGTGTAAACGGGCACAACTAGCACTATTATTCTTTGCATTTACCTTCTTCCTTCACTTTGTGTGCGCATATAAATCATACTGCATATATAGGTGATGGGTGATATACTGAAGTTTAGAAATAAATGATGAAAATCAAAGTCTAAGCATCACCTAAACACTATTTTAATATTCTTTGCATATATTATTCAAGTCGAAGCGTGGGAGGTGACATTCAAATCCCCCTCCTCATGAATATATTTCCTATTCATAAGCAAATAAGTGACAAATATTCAATAAAAACAACACTACTATAGTATACTCACGTGCGACGAACAAGAGACAAACAATAATAAGGATACATAATACATATAATAAAGAGAAAGAAAGAAAAATTTTATTACAAAAGTCACTATATGTAATGTACCAGATAAAAACAAGTTTATGCAATAATATAGTTTACATTCTTTCCCCTTTTCGCGGCTCTCAATAAAAAAAGGTTGATTGTTGATTGATATTTTTGCAACTACGGAATAACTTTTCATAAAACTTGATTTGTAGTCTCTCTATACAAAATTAGCTTGGAGAGTTTAGAGGTATGAAATTGAGCTAGTATTTTACTGGTACAAAATAAAATGGAAAATAAAATTTTCTGATTTGACATCTCTAAATGAAAAAGAAATGGAGAAACATGGAATATAATAGAGACTTTTCAAATGAAAATACATTTACACGGCAAGAGAATATACAACAATAATAAACAATGCAACAAATTTTTAAAGACAAGTAAACTATTTTTTCCCACGCCATAATTGTAATTGTTATTTTGAATTAGATTTTAAAAAATGAAAAAGAATTGATGCATTCATTCATTCATTCGTGGGTAATACAATAAAAAGTTAGTTTAGAAATAATCCACCCTGCCTCTCCCACAAACAACAACAAAACGTCAAAACCTAAAGTCAAAAGTGGCAAGTATGGAAACGTTCCACTATATTATATTATATTATAGTACACATGCCTGTTGTTGTAATAGATAGAACTTTTATGTATCTGAACGCAAAACATTGATACACTGATACAAAAGCAAAATGTACAAAAGTGAGAATCCAAGGTCAAGCATAAGCCATAGGAGATAGTAGGAGATAATATTGTACGCTTTGAAATTGAATATAGAAATGTCAAGATAATATCATGGTATCATATTAAAAATTCTAACATTAGTGATGATGATACTCTGTACGTTATGTATGCATTCATGATGTAAGTCAAACCTACAAAGTTTGTATCATAAACATTTTAGCATCTATAGAACAAAAACATAACCATCCCCATACTCCATACTCTAAAAACCATAACACACACACACATACGAAAAAAAACACTTCAAAACGACAACTCAAACTTAATATAAATTCATCCATTTTCTAAAGGAAAGATACACCATGACTATTACTATAATTGTATCCATGGACACCTGAAAAAAAATACCAACAATAAATTTTTATAATATTATGTAAATGGACACATAATTCTTAAAATAACAATGCAGCTAAATTAACAAAAACTAACAAATATCAATCAGACTGTCATCATTGCCATAATTTTAGCAGAAAGCTTTGGTGTTTGGTGCGTTAGGTATTTCAAGTAGTAGTAAGTTATAAGTACACGTCAGACAAGGTTTATTCGTACATACATATATACATGTGAGCAGCATTACATTTTTTTTGTAGTTGTAGAGCATAGAGGTTCTATTATGTATTATACAACAGACACTAGACAATAGCGTACATGGCTTCAAAAAGGGGCTCACTTGGTTACAATCTTGTGTTATTTTTTATGACCCAACTATTGCTACGAAGGAATTTCACAAAGTTTACATCATACTTATATTTATTTGAACCTTATGACTACTGGAACAACAAGGCTGACGACATGCAACTACATACACATTACACATACTGATTTTTACTACTACTCTTATTTTATGCATAAAATGTGGACTCAAAAATAGTCATTATTCCTTTTTACTGTTTGCCGTTTTAAAATTCTGCATACTTGACGTTTTCTATAAAACCTTGCAAAAGTCTGCAAATTCTTTCTTCTTTTATCTCCCTTACAACTTACAATGACATACAAAGCGTATTTTTACGGGTTCTTATTTTCCAAGAACAACGATAAAGGAGTGTGAGACATTCTACGTAAGTACATGATACCATATTATATTACAGTAACCATACTCTAAAATATATTTTTTTACCAAAATAAATTGTTAAAAGTCAAGAAAACCACGGGTATTTCATATTATGGCATTACACGTCAAATATGCGACATGTGGACATGCGACATGTGATATGTGTAAATGGGCACGAACGTGCATGTGGTATGTGTATGGAAAAAAAAGATAAATCAAAGAGAGCTTTACTTACCACATCGATTTCAATTTCTTGAATTTGAAAGCGTAAAATTATGGTCCAGACTGTGAATTATACAAAAAAACAAGTATACATGCAAATACTTTTCGATAAACTACATATAAACTGTAACAAATCAGTTCATACTTCTGTGTCTTAACATGCATAAATAATACTGAAATAATAAAAAATAAAGAGTAAAACATTTTACACGTACTCAAACCAAGAGTCAAAATTCGATTTCCATCAACGATATCTTCAGCTCCAATGGATTCGAGACGAACCTAAAAATGAATTGAATTAGTGAATTTAGATATTTAAACGATATTCAGTGATACATGAAATCTACATACTGAACATAAAATTTAAAAATAAGTCTTCAGACAGTAGAAATGTAATCCAGATATTAGATTAATGTCAAACAAGTATTCTGTTGCATAGGTTCTATATTACTATATTATTCTATACATAATTACTTCATTCTAAATTCTAAATTTCAAACACACATTTATTCTAGTGTGTTTTAAACTTCCATTTTTTACTATCCAATTATGACTTGCACATACAAAGATAACCAAAGTAGATAGAGTTCAACATATTTCATTAACTCTATACCGTTTCACACATCTTCATCTCTTTTTTTAGCAGTCTAACTAACTATGCATGAATGCAGAGACACAAGTAAAATTTGCGCGACAGTGCATTCACCTATAATTTTATGCAGCTATAATAAGAAGCAAATTTTGAATGAACTTGGCCGTATTATAGCCGCATTTTCAAGTTCAAAAGATTTACTTTATAGACATTACTTTATGTTGGATAACTAGTAGTAAGAATGAAAATCTACTGTCTTTTAGCTCATAAAAAAGAATATATACATAATACATTTGAAATATTATTATGTTGATGGCATTTTGAAAAATCTGTGTGTGCATAGGATTCCGGAAGCCTTTGAAAGCGAAACAAATGAAATTCATGCTTCCCTGTATGTATAATATATAATATATTATTCGGATTAAGAATATTTTGCATGCTTCTTTACTGTCAGTTAAATTCCTAAAAGATAAAATCAACTAAAGACAGACAGCCAGAATGCATTCACAACTCACAGTCAAGTACATGAACACAAATATATGTAGCATGTAAATAATGATGTGAGTGAGTACATTAAACGCCTGTCATGGCTCTAGCAAACTCATAGAGTGGTCATCTTCCAAGTCATTCACGTAGCCTTTCCTACTCTTCGTGTTGCTCGTGCATTTCATGTTTTTAAGATGAACGGTTATGACTGTCACAATACTAAACTCTACATAAACTCGTATGCATATATTATGTGCACACAAAACACAAACATGTAACTTGCATGTTTACACTAAAATTATTCTGCATGTTCTATCATACTCAAGACAGCAAATATGGATAATGTTGAATGAATGGAGCAACAAGGTGATACATTTCCTATTCAACAGCTACAGGCTATATCCATATACATTAATTGGTTTGATTTTAAAACAATTATATACTATTTGATTTCTAACAATTATCACAGCAATATTTAATTTAACAATGTCATTATAAAAAAAGTTGATAAAAACGAAAAACTCACCTTTGTATGAAGAAACGCCAAGCTCTTGTTGACATTTTCTATTTTATGGACCCTCATCTTCCCATTATTTGGTTTTCCAAGCTTCTCCCCCGATATAATCTCCAGAAGCTTCAAGAGCTTCTTTCCATCTGCTAAATCCACGAACAAGTCCTCGACGTCCATTCGTGCCTAAAAAAACAAAAAATTATAAATAAATTTTGTAATCAAATTATGTTGATTATTATTACACATCAAAAAAGTTAAATCATGTTACATTTTGTGTGTACAAATAAATTAGTCATGTACACAATGTCTTGTACACTTTATTTTTAGAATCACAGCAACTGAGAAATGTCAATCAACCACATTTATTCCATAAATAGACATCAAAGAGCATTTAACAGCATTTTTAATGTTTACAAGGAAAAAAATTAACGAGGAAGCGAAACATGTACAACCATGTTATGTAATGTGAAATATGAACTGATCTGATATACTGCATATTATTTTCTCTTTAGTGTAATAATATTCTACATTGTTATAAATACAGACAAATCAAGTAATACCGACGACGGATAAACGAACTTCCTCATCTTTATATTTCTATGCGACCGGTTTTTTTTTTGTTTCATGATATGTTGTTTATATTAGCCTGTGCATTACAAATTAGAGCTTAGCACATTACACAAGTGTAAAACATGTATACATTATACATATATATACATATGAAAATTGAGAATGTGTATTTTCAAGAGAAAAGAATACCAAATTTGATCAAACAATCCATGTCTTGTTTGTCTATACAGGCGTCTTGTTTTTTACCCGATGGATGGTACAAATTTTAAACTGTACATGAAAAATAGTTTCTTGAATGGTGTATTCATGAAATGATCATGCATTAGTATAGTACAAAACTATGTGATTTATTACATCAAGTTGAACCATGTGAGCTCTCTGCTTTTTTCCATCTTTACTTCAATAAATGGTTCGACTGTACATTATACATTGTTTACGTTACAACTCTCAAGTTTAAATATGGCCTTTTTTAGTCCTTTTAAGCAAATTTCCCGAAGTTACCCATTAAGTTAGAATTTTAAGGAAATAATCATACAGATGAACACAACCAACTTTTAACGACGTAGTTTTTGTACATGATGAGCTCACCCCTCAGGCAGAAACAATATGGCACTATGAAAATTGTACAACTAAGGAACAAGGGTGAGGGAGAGACAGAGACCCGAGAAGTGAAATAGAAACACGATATATAGATATACAAAGTGAAACTAAGTAAAATGAAAACCAACTTGTCTGGCATGCAACCCTTCGCCTCATTTTCTAAAACGAATCTTTCAAGTCTTTCTATGTGTCAGAAAGTGTGTGCGCCATGTCATCTGTATGTACTCGTATAATGGAGGATTCAAAATAACGAAGGGTGAGCAGAACAACCACCCGTCATCTTTCTATCTCATCCTCCATCGTTTCCTCTTCTTCTTCTTCTTCCTCCAATATTCCTGACCAACTCTCTGTCTCTGTCGCTCTCTATTTATCTACAACCCCAACAAAGTACACACAAAGTGACAGGAAGATGGACCAGCAGTGTGTAGCATACATACATGCTCATGAATTTCAACAAATAATGTTCATCGTCATGCTTTTTGTATGTTGTCATTCTATATTTCAACTTCCTTGCTTTCTTGTAATGTCGTTAGTGAATTTGTGAGCTCTCAAACATCATTAAACATTCTACATGTTCCACAGTCAAAGGTATAGATTTTAAGTGGGTAGATTGAAAATGAAAGGATTTTATATTAGATTATTCATACTAAACAAATCCACACATCGACCTCAAAATGTGCAAAACTAGACAAAGTACAAATCATCTATGTATACAACATAGAAGCATGTAGATTTAGTCACTCACTACTTTATGCTCGTATTACATCTCTATCTTGCCAATATGTCTTGCAAACAGATATTTACTCAAAAAAAATGTTGCTGTTCTCGGAAACTTCTTACTATTCTCCCCTAAATTGCATAAAATATTACCTATTTCAAGATAACCACATCCGAATTCCTCTAAATGACGCCACGTTCTGAACGTTAATGACGCGTTCAGTGTACAGTGAGCTAGCATGTTTAGTATTCAGCGTGATTTGAATGTGAGCTGACTATAATCCAACATTGAAATTCTATGACTGTACTTCTGTAGTTTCTACAATTCCTAGTGACACTGAAAAATGTTTTGGAATACATTCACAATAATGACGCGATTTCATTTGTATACTGAAATACAACTCATTCATTAAACACCGTTAATTTTAGCAATTCGGTCACACACGAGAAAACAATCAGGGCACGTTAGGAACTAAACAAAAAGAGAAAGAAAACTCCCACGATGGGAACTTATTTCAATTCTCAAACAAATCATAAAAAAAACACGTAAAATAAACACTCTCACACATGCACATAGCTTTGAATGCAATACATATCAAGTACCATCCCTTCCTGACAACAAGCTTGTAACACCATTCACCATTTCCCAACTGATTAACTATTCACATTCAGTATGAAAGCAAATAACATGTTAATTCTTTCCACCCTTTCAGAAAAAAAATTCAAATGAAATGGATACCATGCACAGCATTAATGAGACTATACATATCTATATTATGTTTACATTTAGACCTTCAAATGCTCTTCAAACCTTATCAAATTCAATATTTCATAAAAAAAACTATTAATTGCCTGGTCTGATACAGAATTATTTTTACTGAGATATTTGCAAAACCAAGTAAAAAGTAAACAAATTGAAACTGAGCTTTGGAGTTTTAATTAAATGTGATTTTTGTTGCTTAGTTACGATTTGTTAACTAATTTAAACTGACAAAAAAATAAACTTTTGTTAAGGATATCTTTGAAATTGTTATATGAGCCCAAAATCATCAACATAGGTAAAAATATTTGAGGTCTGAATTGAAATTTCCAAACAGCATGATTTCAATGAAAATTTGGATAGTAAATTGCATACTTAAAGCATAAAAAACAACACAAAATGTAACAAAGTCGTATATTATTGTATATTATCGTAATAAACATGCTGTATACGATGAAAAAGCGTTGCATTACTTTACTTTTCTTGTAATTCACTGAAATGTGATACATTAAAAAAAAACTATAGATTGTAGATAGAATATCTATTCTGACATCTTCATTATAAATGCGTACATCTACTATGATTCCACAAACACGTATTCAAAGCTCATCAGTTTATCTCACGTCATACGCGTCGTTTCACTTTGCTCTTCATCCGTCCATCAACTTACAATACATTACATTCCATTAACGCGTTAAATCAGATGACTGAATAGGTCGTGAATAATAATCATAACAAACAATAGACTCTGGAAATGAATACATAATGATGATCTACATAAGCTACTAAGTAATAAATGATTTTTCCATTATTCTATACGGCCTTGCTTTGGATTTTAACTTTAACTAAACAACATCAAAATATTCACCAATGTACACATGACATTTAAGGCCACAAAGTAATGGAGAATAGAGCTGCAATATTGCATGTCAGTAAACAAAAACTTTTTTGAAAGTTGAATACTTGTGTATATGCTTTGTAAGTTTATTTGTTTGTTGAAATTTATAAAAACTGTTCTGAGCAAAATATCATTGCATTTGCAAATAGGAAACAACATTTTTACAAATTAAAAATTACTACGATCAAAATCAACATACTAAATGTATAACTGCTGTGCAAACAACTTTATCAAGTAGACACAATGAAAAAATGTGTCACATTTATGCATATATATATATAAAAGTTGCATATTGCCTAAAATATTTGTACTCAAAAGTACGATTCATGGACAATCGGAAGAAACCAAAATCGGCATGAACTTCGAACTTTCAAGTACTATGATAATTATATTTAGAGATAATTCTCGGCCTTCATAACAAACTATATCTAACCAGTTGGTTTCATATTGCAAAATTATTTCCCAGAGAGAGAGAGAGCTGACGTATTATGTTCCCTCACACTCATTTGAGATATATACCTACTACTCATGGTTGCATTTAATTACAAACCTTCCATATTATTATTATATTATATCTATCGGTGTATACTGTATACATATTCTGCACTCACTAACAGCAAATAAAAAAAGTGGATAAATGATTGATTGATTTATAGTAGCTTTGCTAGTGATAAATAAATTCATTAGAGTTTACATCATCGACGAGTAAAATATAAAATTTTTATAATCCTTTCTTTTATCAATAATGCTGTAAATACTATGTTGATCAATAAAACTTAGAAAATTACAATTTTCAAATGATCTCTTGCACTAAACATAAATTATGTGACATGCAATGCATATTTAATGCATAAAATTTTCATGTAGGTAGACAGTATAAAATGCGGATAATTGAATGATATTAAAAAATAAGACTGTGTAGGTGTTAATTCATAATCAGAATAATGATTGTAATCGTGATGTACCTTGCTGAGAAAAGAGTTCATCCATTTTGTAAAGGTCTTCTTCTGTATGTGTAATCTCTCTTCTTGTAATGCCTTAATACGTCCAGTCTCAAACTTTAAACAATCCTCCCTCTGTGACATCGTGACCAGTACACACCAAATCACTCATAAAAAATAAACTGCTTTCAGTGGACACACTGATTTTATTTAAACTTTTAAATACACTTTAGTTATTTGAATTCCATGCTGCCACATAAATTTGAGATCCAAACACGTCACTTCATTGGTTGCAAAATTATTGATCACAATTTATGGAAATTCCTGAAATAAAAAAATAAAAAACATCCAAATTAAAAACCTCCCAATAAAGTAAAGTACAAAACTTATGATATTAGTATTTTACTTTATGCAATTGTTCATTTTTAGACGATACATACAGCATGTATTATTATTATTCAATTTTTACGAATCCAACATGCTGAATTAATAGTGGGAACTAATTTTACAGTGTATCAATATTCAATATCATTATTATTGTATGAAATGAAGCTCATCTTCCCTAATCCCTAGTGTTAATTTTACACATGTTAGAGCATATGACTTCCAGTTTTAAGTATTTAGGGATTATAGGAGTATGATTGATTTGAATTTTCTAGAATCGATAGTAGATTTCCAATGCTTTGCAATTGTCCTTGATTGATTATGCTATTCATTTATGCAAAAACTACAAAATATATACTATACCCATATTTAGCTACACAAAATGAAATAAACCCGGCTGTTCTTCAAACGGAAAATAAAATATTACAACACACTGGTATAAAATGAATAATATGTACTAAAAATATCTGTATTATCTAATGTTAACAGTTAACAATAATTATATTCTTAATAACAAAACAATGTAAAAGGATACAACTATTATAATGATATAATAGCTTTAAACATTAGGGCCGACTATTTACAGTGTCATGGATTTTTTTACATCTTAAAATGATGCTTAATTGATTTGTATATATTTAAATCTACTAATTGATGATGTAGTATAGTGCCAATGGAGGTTTCAATACACATACAAAACACCATAATAAGTGACGAATCGCTTTAATCGCTGAAAGACGTAAACTTGAAGACTCACTTTTTTTCACTTATTTTACTAACGATACATACTTTGTACATCAAGAAGTGGCACTATGTTATAGTAATCACACTCATATACAAATATATTACCATTGCAACTAGTAGTTAGCAACAACAAAAGTGATGTATAGTGTACAGCACATAGCACATACATAATACATAGTGTACAATGTAAAAAGCAGATAAAAGTGTAGCAAAACTTGAGGAACAAAAAATGCAGTTTTATGTTTGACTAGACACACAAGCAGAAGGTGAAAATAGAGTACACAAATAACAAATAGGAATGATTCTGATGAAGTACACCATACATCCTTTTTTCATGCATACATACATGTACTTCTATATATATACATGAATTTAAACATTATTTCGGTATTACGCACACACACACATGTGTTGTACATGCACAACTACAATCCTGAAAACACATGTTAAATCCTATTAGATAGTTGTCTAATACCACCAACTGAAAGGACATGCACGGACCAGAACGAAAAATTCCACAGCCTGTGTTCAAATTTTTTTTGTAGTCACTACATGATCACACAATCTATTTACACTACAACACAAGTCTAAGCAAATTGAACTTAATTTGAATGTACTTTATCTGGAAACTATACAGTTTAGTGCATTTTGTACGTAAGACGTAAGTACTAAGTACGTATGCATCATGTATTTATGTATAATTTATATGCAGCTGAATATAGTATATTACAAACTACAAGCATAGTTATACTTGCCAGACGTACTGCTTTAGGAAGGACAGTACTTCTTTTCGACCCCCCTGTACTGCTTAAAATTTTAGCA